>JAQFZA010000119.1:0-58584 GCA_034695115.1 Desoria olivacea
CGGGTGCGGTGCGGAGAATTTTTTGAAAGTCAGGGTGCGGGTGCGGTGCGGTGCGTTAACCTCAAGTTGCATGTGTGTTTAAGACGCAATGTAAAATTATGAACCTATCATTTAAGGCATGCCGTGAGGAACGTGTTTTTAGCAATGCAAGTAAATTACAAGATTTGGTTTCCGCATAAATAATTTTTGCACAATGGACGATCAGGAATTTTTTCAGTATTCAAGAACTTGCTGGTTGGCACAAACTACAATTAATTAATTCAGTTAATTGTGACAACACTGTTGGATCAGTATTTTAGATTTAAACTCATCGACTGGATGCAGAATAGAATTTAGTTAATCGATTTCAGTTCTCAAAGCTGTAAAAAAATTAACTCAACTTACTCGAAGCTTAATATGTATTCGCAAACTCATCTTCATCGGAGGACTCTCAAGTTTAAAAATCATTCCCTTGATTCTCATTCTCTGCTATCAAAAGCTCATCATTTTGACCATAAAACCTTACGGTGATTTTGAAAATTGAACCGCGGTTCAATACAAATACATCCACGCGTAGATGTATTTTAATTGTTTGTAATATAAATGCAAAGATACGTTTCATGTTCACATTTTAAAAACGGAAATAAACGTCTGCAGCTAGGATGTAAAAAAATGATATCGATAAGCTTGCTGATGGTCTTAATTTTTTTCTTTGCTAGTATTTCTGCACTGACTGACAGTCCTAATTGCAATGTTACATCTCACGACAACCAAGCCAACACCAAGGCGTAAAAAACTACATAATATCAACCAAAGGCTCAGGACAAGAGTCAGAACTGCATAAAGCTGACAAAAAAACAAGAGAGACATAAAGACACTTCCCAGCCTTGTTGTTAATGATGATCACAGACACAGAGACAAGAAGGCAGTTTTTTTTTCTCTCTCTAAACTAAAGTTACGCAATTACTTCTCGGATGTGATTTGTCAAGAGAAAGAACAACACATGAGAGTAATATGTCAGAATTACTTACACATCCCCAATTTACCATGTCTGAGCATGCAATTGTTTTGGACAGAAACATTCCATTGTGTGAAGAATTTAGTCTGCGAATTTACCAAACCCTTGCTTCTTGATTCTGAGTGACAAGAAATTGCGAGAGGAGTATCATATAGGACATGATAACTTGGGAAATTGGAAATGTGAATGAGTTAACACCTACGTTTACACAGATTTGACAGGCTGGCTGAGGATAAATGCAATTTCACGAATTGGACAGTCCTCACAATCTGAGTAGTTTGATGGATGGCTAATTTACCCTTTTTTTCATTCGATTAATGTAATTGGAATTTCATGTAAAACTTTACTTGTTAGTGTAAATCCCTTTCATAATAATCCCTTCTTATTAAGCACATCTACTTCACCACAAGGAATTGGGGGACAAAGTCAGTAAAAACATATTGCACATGGATTATGAAAGTATGACCACATTCCAGCATGAATCATCGTATGGAGATCAATTACCTGGAGATTCCTACTCAATACTTTTTTAAACTCCTTCAAGCGATGCTGAATTTGTATTCCAGTTTATCCAGCAAAAAATTGGACTGTACTGTGGTGAATGTTGGATATAAATGAGTCATATTCTCTCAATTTCTATCAGCTACGCTCTTTTATCATTGAAAATTTGAGCAGTTTCAAAGATGATGTCATTTTTGGAGAGAAGCTAGTTATGCAGTCGCATTGGATCTCTAGAAACGCGAACATCAACATTACATATGTAGTAAAATATGAATGAGTGTTATCCTTGCTTATTTCGCCATCATAATAATAATGGAGTTTCCATAAAGTTCTGTTCGGTCTGTGGAAATTGCTGTTTGCTGTTAGGTACTGACTAATATTAATGTGCAGGAGATTTTATCCAATTTCCATCCTCAGAATTCGTATCCTTTACGGAGTCGGTGATACTATGGGATGATATTTGATATAGGGCCTACGATACGATCCTACAAGTCATCCCAGCATGTGTCTATAAGTTATTAAAATTATTTCAATCCGCTCACTTTTATTTCTCAGTACATATGATATTGTAAAAAACGCCTTTTTGCTGTACAGTTTAATTATGACCTGACGTTGACTCACTTTCAGTTAATTAACATTGAACACAAGGTAAACTATGAAATATGGAGTATCCGGGATGACGTAGATGAATTCGATATTTCACATATGGTATCTATTTACATACTGATGACTACATTATTAGACGACTTGTATTTCAAACTAATCTAAGCTTATTACAAAAAAGAATCGTTCAAACGAATTAAAATGCGCGTTGTAAATTATTAAATTCCAGTGTCTTTTGAAGATTAAAAGCCTTTAAACATTATATTCAATCTGAATGAGATCAAGTCTAAAATGATGAGACGCTGTGAGAGAACGTGAGACAAACTGGCTATCTAAATCTCATTCAACAGAAGACTGCAGAACACACAGCGCCTCGTACTAGACAAAGTTGGAACGGCGTTACGAACTTTAAACAGCTTTCCTTGCAAGTTGTCAGAGGCCGTCTCTTGTTAACGCTACCTTTGTTCTGCAAGCAAGCAAGGCATCTTATCTACCTACACGCCTAACTTACATTAATGTATATTACTGCAGTCCAAACCTAACCATTGGGTTTAAACTTTAAAGCCATACATTTTGATTAATTAAAGACTACGGTTTATCCAGTCTGCATAATTGCGCCAATCCACCCAAGAATGCTCATACTTTAAATACTTTAAGTTGGATGGATATTCACATTTGCAATTCCACCGATGAACTCGTTGTAAATGTGATTTGGATTTTTTCAAACCTCAAAATCATTAAGCGGAGTTGTCAAAAGACGCAAACCCTGTCATCAGGAATGACACTAATTTGTTTACCTCCTCTGGCATAAATAAACACCTCAAGAAGAAACAAGAAAATAAGACAACGAGCCAATGCATGTTCTTACACATGAGTGTGAATGCGAGTGAGCCCTAAATCTTTGGTTTCTTGACTTGACTTGAAGCAAGTAAAATGAGTTGTGATTTGTGACGGCTCACAGTTTAGTAGACCATACATAATAACTATGAGAAGTCGTAATCAAAAATATATGATTACATGAAATGTCAACTTTTGACTTTGCAAGAGTAAATACAAGACAGAGTTCACTTGTAATGTAACATGTAATTTTCCTTGTTTCTCTTCCAGTTTCCCTAAAGACTTAAAGTTGTTTTTAATGACAGTAAAAAATGCTGGGGTAATTTTGACATCTTCTCTGATTCAAAGAAAGTGGAATGTTGAAATGAGTCTGTAATTTTTAAATATTTTGTATCATATTTATATATTTATTAAGCTTCGAAACCACAAATGTCATTGGCAATATTAACCCATGACGCTTATCGTAATCAATCACACTTAAGAACCTTAGGGTTCTTTAATGTGTGAAATCAGAATGACTTAACTGTTACTCCGTTCAAGAGATAATTTCAATCTTAATAACCCAGCAGAAATGAAATCTCACCACCTCCGGTACTTAATTTTATCATTTTTGAAGGGTGGGAATCCCACTTGCAAGATTAAGCTACCTGAAAACGGGACAACTCAATTTCTTTAAAACTTTACTTAAAAGGTCAACAGTATTTTTGTAGTGCAGGAGTATTATTACAAGAGGATTATTGATACACTTTTGAAAAGTTTCAGCTTCGTTGCCACCACCAGATATAACAGCTACAAGTAAATCTGACGGACTAGTAAAGTGAGTAATTATTGATAAACGAATCTAATCTAATAGGAAAATGACATCGCCCAGAGAGTGACTTAATCATATCAGTAGCAAAGAAGGATTACATTAACAATTGGTCAAATTCCCACCTCGATTTCACATTTTATCAGGCAAATCCTCATCAGCTCTCCTTGTCATATGTCAGATCCCTCCCACCAACTAATTTATTACTCTGCAGTCTCTCAGATACCTCTGGAAGTAAAGGTCGAGCCTGCAGCTCTCGAAGCCGAACCAATTATTACACAAATTGCATAATAATAATAAAATAATAAGCAATCAAAATTAGGACGGCCTTCCATGCATCCATACCATCAACTATGTAGCTAAACTACACCCCTTATACAAACAAACTTTCTTCAAGCCTAAATTCCAATTCCTTACCTACCCCTTCCCTCATTGTAATTATTGTCAGAGGAGATTTAAAAAAAACCTTTAAAATAATCCAAATAAATGAGACAATTTCTTTAGAAATACTTCTACAAGGTTTGTAATAAAAAAAGAAATTAATCCCTTTGTATTACTAAACCATCATGCCCAGTAATTTACTTAAATACAAGAGACCTACCTACAACACAACAAATAATAATATTTGCACAGCCTGTTTCAAATCCTAAATATTTCCTTTCTAAAGCAAGAGAAAAAATTGCAAGGAATTTACAATTCCTTGACTTCTTTGATCTGCTCTGCTCTGCATTGACATTTGACTTTAATTTACATCATCGACTCGTAGCAGAAGGCCAAATGAGTCATGACACTCAAAACTCGAGACTGCGATTCAAGCCATTGTTGATCAATAGCCCACAGGCTGTGCGTAATAAGCACTCTGATCTACAAACTCATTATCCCAATTTGTACATTCAGACTTCAAACATATCAAATACATGTTATCAAACTTCTGCAGCTCTGTGACACCTCGGCATGAATCCCATCCACTCTATAGGAGTCAATTCAAGAGGACTTCTCCTCACTTTCCTACATGCAGTAGCAAATTACAGATTTATCTAATCACAAACCGCATTCCCATTACCATTCTAAAACAAATCTCGTGTTTGAAGGTGGACGGTGCGTATAGTTATACAATTAGAATAATAAATGAGCAATAAAACAAGAATCTGATAGGTATGCGATTAGCTAAATTAGCCATCAATTCTCCCCCTCCTCTGCAGCGTTACAATTTAAATTGTGTACTAGCAACTTCACATGCTTTTGGTTATCTCGGGACATCTTGACTGCGAAAATTAAAGGTGATTTGTGAGTTCATGAAAATAGGTAAAAGTGATAGTAGGGCTTCTGTTGTTTACAGATTTATAGCCTCGTGTGTAATGTTGTACATGATTACACTGTATGTTCTACCTGTTGGTGGATTTGTTTTTTTAAATTTGCTCTAAATGTAAAATGTTGGTTCATTTAAATGCAAGCATTTGCTATTCCGCTTCTATTCCTCCGATAAACATAAGAATGGTTGGTGATGGTGATAGACAAGGTCATACTGTGTCTATCTATCTACTAAACTTGATCACGATTTGTCAAAATGTGCCACCTACCTTGCTTAACAGCTTTACCTTTTACAATGCTAAATAGATGCATACAAAGTGCATTCAATCATTCAAACTAATTAATTAAGAAAATGACTGTTGAATGGCTTCCTCACGGGATGAAAGAGACCACCTCTGAGGATTTTCAATTTCAATTTCAATTCCATCACACTTTACCATCGGGGAACAATGCAACTGGTGACTGATCCATTTGCCAAGGTCGCTGGGATAGTTTATCCGTTTTAAATCCTTTTAATACGCTACTATACATAATTCCTACTTTAATACAGCTCGTGTATTTCCTAGTTGTTTCCAGTCTCATTCGGTAACAAGTTCTGAATCTTAACTGCAACTGTCAGGAAGTTAGTAAGGTTTTTAAATAATTTTTTTCCATACCAAGATTCGGTCACCGTTCTTGCGGCGCTGCTAACTCTTAGGGTCATGTTTAAATACCACATTTCCACTTCGTGCAATTACAAATTAAGCCACGGACATAAACCAAGCTGGTGCCCCATTTTTTCGTTGTACTAAAAATCGAAACGACATTTGAGTTTCCACTTTTGACTTTAGTTGCTTTCCTGCTTAGTAAATAATTGTTCACGGTTTATTCTTCTCAGGCTGTTGTTCTTGTAGTTAGGTTAAGACAATCCAAACATCGCTCCATTTACACATTATGTAATTAAATAATAGTCTTGAATTTGATCTAGATTCTAGGAACCCAATTTCATGTGTTGTCAATTTTATTTGGCCAAAGAGTAAAGTAAAACACAGGAAAGCAGCAATAAGGACACTTTAAATTTAAATCCTTTCAGCTCCTTTCACAGGATTCAAGACACAAGTCAGAATTCACAAGAACCTGTGAAGCGAACTTAAAGTGTCAGATACATAAAAGACGTTTCAACATTAATTACTCTCATCCCTTCCCAATCCAGTTGGATTTGAGAGAATTCAGAATTGCAGAAAGGTTTGAAATCCGGTAGGATTGGGAATGATAGGAACTTAAGTCTTTCTTCCTCTTCATCTCTTAATTGTTTTGTCATCGTAATAATAATACAAACGAAGAAAACAAGTCACAGCTACCTCTTCACTCTAGAACAGTTAAAACCACAATAGCCTATAATCAGCATTCTTCTTTAATTAATTTTAAAACGTCTTCCAAACACCAAATAGGGACTCGTTCCCAGAACTCCGTTTACATTTACAAGAACAAAGCCTGACTCAAACAACTCGTAACAAACCACACCTCTTACTATTCAAATATGTTGTCAAATTGGCCCTTTCTGCTTTTTTAAAAGTGTTTGTTGACAATTAAACAGCACAGATCTGCAAGGCTATTGACAATTCAAACTAACGGTACTAAACTGCAGAGGATGTTTTCCATTTGTATTACATATACGTTAACTGTACAGTAGGAGAATGCCAACCTGGTGAAAACGGAAACAAGATTGTTTCTTAATAGCCACCCCCTATCTCCCATAATAAAGCTAATAGTTTCACCAACACCAACAACACTAACGAAAACACCAGAAGTACCAGGCATGCCCATGCCATGTAATCGTGATCCTATTTAGCTCTTCCTAATGTTTTGATATCGAAAGATGACAAGAGGTTGTGATTTACAGCTCAAATTAATGGGTTTAATTAGTCGTAAACTATCATGCAAAAATCCTACATACAACAAGTGCATGGAACAAGGCAAACGACTACATCATACATATAAGATATGGATACTCCTAATGTTGTGAACATAGTTATGATTTAATGTGCAGTTTCAATTACAGACAATGAATAAAACGCACCCTTGATTTACATGCTCCGTGTACAACGTTACAACAAACGCTTCTACACATAAAGATGCGTTGGGCTTATACAAAAAACGAATAATGGCTAATGGCTTCAGCAAAACACTGGGGTCCGTAGATTCCTACTATCCTGCATTTTATTCATAGCCACACCAAGTGCTAATGTTCATTTAGTTCATTTCACATCTAATGTGTACACAACATGAGCTTGCTAAAAGCTCCAAAAGTAAATTCCTTAATTCTTATCCCAATTCCATGTGTCCCTTGTAGTAGCCCATAGAAGGTTACATCCAAGTTAAGGCAACAGGACAACAAGCCGAATAAATATTGGCTATGTCTTGCAGTTCTCACAGGAAATCTAAATACCACCAATAAATAGTCTAAATTTTTTCAGGACTAAAAAAGCTACCAAACAGTCATCCCATGTATGTATGGAGTGTAATCTGTACACAGAGAGGTGCAAGGTCGTCGAACCAAGCTAAGCCTCTCCTTGTATTGTAAATGTCAGGTTCATTGGTGCAAGGAACACTTGGCGCCTTGCCTATTCAAAATCACATGACCCATCTAATCCCATGTCATTTTTTGTTACGCGCCTCAAAATTCAATTCAAACCTTGCACCAATAGACCTGACACGGGCAATAGTATGTAGCTGTGTATAAGTTGTTGGGAGGATTGAATGATTTTTCGCATGAAATCAACTGCCGTTTTGAAATCTCAAATCCGCTCGTGGAGTTCATTACCAATGCAAATCTGAGTGAGGAAACCAAAGCATTACGACTTGATTATTTAAGCGTGTAATATTGGAGAATAATCTTCTCGTATTTATTTCCATCTTCACAATTCAGCGGCTTAGCGAAATGATATTTCAAAAATATTCACCTCGGCTCAGCTGGCTTCCTCATCTTCTCCGTCCCTGCCTTCAGAAATTTATTCATTGATCTTCAGTTAAGCTCTTCAGTTTATTCTTCATTATTATGGAGTTCTATAACCTTTACTTACTTACTATCAGTCAATAATATATCTTATATTTATGTTCATGTTCATGGATCTTAACGCTTCTATTTAGGTAAGGTAGGTACTTCTGTTGTAAAGTTCCAGATGTACCACCGTAGATTGAACAATATTATTTCTGTACACAACTCTTAACTCCAAGGCTGGAGGAGATTAAAATATATGGAGTTAAAATATACCTTCTGTAATAGTTATGACGATGTAGAATGATACATACTAATAAAATTGAAAGTAACGCTTTCCTTGAAACACCTAGACTTTAGATTTGCAAAGAAATAAGATGTATCATGGCAATTACTATGTCATTCAAATCGTGCCAACTTCATTTAAAGTGCATGAGATATCCGCTTAATATTTAGGGTATGAAATATGAGTAGAACTTTGATGAAGTATAAGTAACACCATAGTAATTGAGGTAAGCCACATCGGAAGATGATAAATATGGCTTCTGATTAGACATCTCCGAACATTCAAGTATTCATCATCTTGAATAGGTAAACTATTTTTTCGAAAACTTGAAAGATCAAGCTGCAAAATTCTAGTGTAGCGGAAATCCTTAAAATATGCACCTAGTCTGGGACGAAGACAAGAAAATATTTTTTGCATGACTCGAACTTTCATTTACTCAGGTTAACTAAACCGAAAGGAAGAGCTGGTGAACGATGTCCTGCCAGGCAGGCTCTGGTAATAAAAGATTAATAAATACAGACGAACGGACGGGCAGAGTCTACTTGCTGAAGTGTTCTTTAAATGAAACTGTTTAGTTTATTACTTAATGCTTGTTGAAAGAAGTGGTACTAGAATAGATGCAGAAGCATCCATAATGTTTAAGTACTTCCGTGCCCCTGTTTATTCAACTTGGAGAATGGAATGGCAGGAGGAGTGAAGATGTTTTTGAGTTTGAAAGTATACGCGGAATTCATATTCATAAATGAATGGAAGGAACCTCGACCAAGTTCTTGGACATAATGGAACGACATTAACATTTTCCGGTTTCTTCAATTTAACCCCGAGACCATGACCAACGACTTGCTGGGAATAATGGAAGAAGTCCTTTCATGCGTCCTCTCTGCCATTTTCAGGAGGCTAGAGGAATATCCTGATATTCTGACTCATTGTCATCTCAACACGTACTTAAATCATTTAATCACTCTTGTTTTCATAAGTCCTGATGGTGGTGAAGGTTATTTCAAGAGCCTCTTAAAACCTAATGAGATTTATTCATCCAACAGTAAATTCCACATCCTATACACCCAACACCAGACACCAGACTTCGAACAATCAGTGGTAAAGGGCTAGGTCATTTTACGGCATTTTGAATACAAGAACCAGACGTCACTTTCAAGATCAGACTCAGCAACCAACCAATCGCACTTACTCTCGTTTGTCTGGAAAAGTTACTTCTGCGATGTCAAGTAATAATACGAATAGGTAAGTTTACAAGGAACTAGCAACTAATGGTACAAACCAGCACTCCTAAAGAATTAACGGCGGAGCGTTTTTTTCTGAATGCAGTATGTATGTTTTGTTGTGAATGGATTTTTTTACGGCTGAACAATTTTTTTGTGCATTTGCATTTTTCAGTTTGTTTTTAAATCATCTTCAAACTAAAGTACACATTGGAAGAGCCTATCTACTGAATAAATAAAAACATATCATGGTCAGCAAATATTTTTATTATGCATTGTCAATATTGCCCGGCTTTTGATTCCATATTATGTCCCCTTAGTGTGGTATGGCTTAAAATCATATATTATTGTCATCTCAAACTCTGAATTATATCCACTAATTTTATACGAATACGTATAAAAAATACGTATCTCGTAATTGGTGATGAAAAAGTCTATACAACCAAACTCTAAAATGCCATTATTGGCAATAATATTGTAAATACTTAATATGTAATACACAAAAAATTCACAAAAAGTTGGCAGAGGTGGTTGGGAATCGAACCCGGGAGCCGAAAATGTTCATAGAAAAAAGCTAGCTAATTGTAATTAATTAATATAAGGTTATTAAAGGGTGTTATGTTATGTTTTCAAACTTAAAAAAGTTAGACAAGAAAAGCAAAAAATAAGGGTACGAAGGGGGCCAACCGTGGCCTTCAGAATATCTTTAACGTCACGGCCCGTCAGAATGTCTCGGGAATTTGTTCATCATATTAGCCGGTTGCCTAACCCCCTACGCCACGCTGCCCTTCACAAAAGTATATGCAAAATAGGATCTACCAATCTTACATGGCAGAATCAGTCTGGAATTCTGCTAGCCTAGAATCCTAGAAGAGCAGAAATTAATTTGCGGCAGCTCCAAATCAGAAATTCAATCAATTTCAGTAAATCACAAACAACCCCCTCCTCCACTCTCTCGGCCTTTCTTGCCTTATCCTCCGTTTCTAAATTCCTGATCAGGTATAAATTATAGTTAAACACATACACGACCAATAGACAGAAGGTCATAGGTCATAGTTGACAGTCCAAGACGACTACCCCGGAATCTGTAATCATGAATTGTTGTAGTATTCCCTGCTGTAAATGTGGATTTCTTCAGTATATCCTCGCCTCAGGTAATGTGGAATGTTCCCCATTTTAATGTACAAAATTTTGAGGAAACCTGTACACCTCTGATGGAAACCCAATTTCTCAAACTTCAAAGCTTGAAATATTTCTAATCTGCATTATGAATTTTGATGTTGAATGTGATTACAAGGAGTTTAGGTTAGCCTAACTTTCCATTTTAAACTCGTTAAGGAGCTTAATCTGACCCCACTGATCCACCCTTTCAATCGATGCCTTTAATTGTAAGCAGAGGAGTTGGAAACCAAAGCGAAGTGCAAAAATGTCCATTGACACGTAACAACCAACTTAACACTTACCTAACGGCTATAATAAGCGTCTCTTCCTTTACCCAAATTTGGACTTTCCTCTACCTGCCTCCTTAAAGTTCATCTCTCACGGGGTGGTGGTCTTATGTTAGATTGTAGATTACGGATAAATGAAAGGTAGACTCAGGACAAGCCAGATGACTGAGACAATGGAATGAGTGAAAACAAAAGAGTGGATATCCATTCCTGATTATGTGGAAACATGACAGGATTACTACAGCAAGAACCACGACGGGCTAAGAGAGTGAACTCTGTCCAAATAGAACAACTACTGCTAAACTAGGGATAATCAGGATCAACTCCCTCAGTCTCCCTTACAAGCCACAAGAAGTTTTGGCAACGGATTTGCACGGATTTCCCCTTTTGTTATAAAACAGTCTTAAGTTACTTGTAGACATTATCCCTCATGACGGATGAGTCTGAGTCTGACACTTCGTCTATGGGATACCGTAAGGCCCATCAGGGTCTTTAATTCCGTCAGCCTCTCTAAAGTACGTCTTATGCCATTTTCTTAAAACGGATTGGGAGATTTAAAATCCTCACATTTGAATACATCCCTGTCCAGGTCATTTAAAAGAATTTTTCCTACAAAAAAACAGTCACAAACACATCCACTTACATACACGAGGTAAATCAAGCCTTGAAGTAAAAGAAGCTTTATATGCAGATGTGCGGAAATCTGAAACCCTTTTGCCTTTTTTTTGCATCTGATCAGTTAACGAAGGAAATCATGATATTAAGTAACCCGTTAGGATTAAGTTTTTCATTAAAACATTAAATCAGCCATGAATGGCTAACGCCTTGATAAATGTCTCGCATATTAAATTGAGGAACGAGTGGTGGGGGTTGGATGAGGATGTAGGAAACTGCCTTGCATTCTGCATAAAATACGCATAGTGTTCAAAGCGGAAGAATTATCATCTCATTAATTCCATAAAAATTTGAGGAAAAGCCAATAGGACTTAATGACTCGGGGTGGATAATTACTGCCGTATTATTCCACCCTAATTAAATCCTCGGGGAACTGGATTCATGAAAAGTGGAAACTGCCATTAGAAAAAATTGATTTGTCCTCTAAACTTGTAAAAGAGAAGATAAAAAAACCACACAGCAAACCAACGCTAAATAACTTGGGCCCAACAATCACGCCTGTAATTTTATGATTTGCTTCGCACGGTTTCCATTTCGGCTAATAACCAGAACATAATTCACTTACAACTTATGTACATAATTTTATTCAGACCCTCACCCTCTGATCTCCTCATGTTTATCAAGACATGATTGCTGCAACAATAAGTTTACTCTACAACCACCACCGGTGGGACATTAGCATATTTTGCATTTTCAAACTAGCGGCTTGGCTGCAATAAGCTGAAATTAAAGCAATTAGCTATCCATAGTTGTAAACATTTGTTATTCTTCCACATCCAACAACATCACATAACTTCTGAGCTTACCCTTCTCCACAAAGTCTGAACGCTTGAATTCCTAATAAACCTCTGCATAAATATAAGGCCTATTAAGTACACTACGGTGACTCTTCGTTATTCACTACCATACCTTCATCACAACTTGAACAATAAAACACAACATTTGAACAATTAAATCATTCAGACTGAAATTGCCGATCCCAGCTCTGAAGTAATTTCTGATGCTAATGAAACATTCTTAATAACGACAAAGAATCAAGTTATCTGAAATTCGTGGTCTGTCTCCGTCCATTGAGGAGATAGAGAGTCACTCCTTTTTCCTAAAACAATAGCATTATGACCTACCTTAATCCCTAATGACCTCAGAACATGTACAATAATATTTCATTGTCTTTGATCCAAGCATCTTCAATCAAATTCAAACTTATTGGCTCTTATTTCAAAATTGATTGACGATTACCTATTCCCAACAAGCTCAATGTTTTCATCTGTACGATTGCATGGCTAACTACAGTAACTATATGTCCCGTAGTAAAAGTAGCTGGACTTTTTCTATGTACGTCGGGATTTTTTGAAGTATTGCATGTATTTGATGTCTATTTTGCACTTTAATTGTAACCATGTTAAATACTATAATATGGGCTTCAAAATCAGAAATTAACAACTTTCTTGAACACACTCAAAAATACCAAAAACTATTTTCCTCCTTAATTATTGATGTCCGATGTGTTACATAAGCCGCTAACAAGGTATCAAAGAATATTAGTTTGTCAGGTTCATGGAAGTTGAAGTTTTTAGCCTTATACAGAGTGTTGGAAGTTCGAATTTCAATGAGAACAATCAAAGAGTTTCACACGAAATCGTTAGCGAAGCCTAACGCAACAAAATATCACTCACCTGTCAATGCCATCAGAATAACAACGTTCATTAACGCAAGCGTAATTATTGGTTAACACTTCAGGGATGCTTGTAGTACGGCAGATCATCAAAACGGACGCGCATCAAGTCAAACTGTCTGCTGTCATATTATGCGAACTTTATACAGAATGAGAAAAGTATTCATTGCAGTCCCTTACGGCTTGACTTATCCTTATGTCGTAGTGGAAGCATTAATTTAAGTATTATAAACGCAAATCCTACTAAGAAATTCGCTTAAATTTTATGATGAAGGGTCAACCCTCTCAATTTGGTTGCCCAACTTGGCAGAGCTCTAAGCAACGTTTACCATCTTTTGGGGAAAAAACCGTTGGATTCAAGAATGAAATGCTTTCTTAAAAATATGATAATAAAATTAAGTGCAATAATCTTGATGTAAATTAAGATCCGCGATGAGGAGGTTAATGTTAGTTTACATGAGGAATCTTTAACCTTCACAGAATTGCATCATTGGCTTGGATGGAGTTTATAAAAATCCCCCTTCACTGTCAGACAAAACTTTCCAAGCTTTGATTTTTGGCTATCTTAGTCTCAAGAATTTCTCTGTAATATTTCTGGCAATGTGACGGGCGACAGGTTTGTGAAAAGTCAGTTCATAATTGATAACTGGTGACAAAATGACTATGTTGGTGTGGGTAGTTTCCACTGATACTGTATGAAATCATTTGAGCAGATTCCTGTGTTAATTTTAATGGAAATGTCATCGCCCTAAGGAGATTTCTATACTTATAGACTTTGACAAATACGACAAGATAAGATTTCAAGTTAAGTAGTGATAGTAATTAAAACTATAATCCAGCCTCAAAGTTCAATAAAAAAAACTGCGAAAGGAATATGATTAATGAACAGTACTCAGCAGCTTGGTAAATAATGCTTTAAATATCTGATTATGGTTTATGTCATTAAGTTGTTTAATTGTTTACTTATCGGTTAAAAATATAACCTTTTTGTTAAGGTTTATTTTGCTTTTCAGATGAAATAAATAGTAAATACGTCATTTAAAATACGAAATTCTCAGTGAACTCAATCAAAATAGGACGGTTAAAAATTTAACAATACATTTTGCAATTAATAAATGTTTTTTCAACAAATACAGACAACAATTTTCAAAACGTTTGTAATCGTAAGTAAGATTAAGTACTTTTCTAATTAAAAATCTATTGAATAAAGCAACAAATCAGTTCATTTTTTATGTCCATTGCGACCAAATCAAAGCTTTATCCTATATAGTCTTGGCCTACGCAAAATATATTAAGCTTAAAACTATCTGACGTTACACATAAACGTATTACAAGAACCATTCGCGAAATTCTAAATGATAGAAGTAACCCTTCGTATTATATCAGCATTAAGTTGTAATATGTGGAACGCAACAATAGAAATCCCAGACTGTGCATCGTAAAAGGATGATCCTTATTTGCCGTAATTGTGCCCATTCGTTTGTCAAAGCTGCTGCAAAATTTTGGCAAACGGGTGAAGGCGATGGACTCTATGGAAATTTGAATTATTTACAATCAGAAAAAATAAATTACCTTTGTGTAATAAAACTTGTGATTTCAACTTGTTCCTTCCTCCACTGAACCAACGGCCTTATGAAAGACAATCGTCTCTTACGAAACTCAAAAAGCTCCATTTTGAAACACAAAAACCTTCACCGTAAATCACATCTCTAGCCATTTCATACAGGAAACAAAATCCAGCGTAGAAAACCGATATCCATTTCACAATTTAAGATTCAGATTCCAAATATTCAGTTCCTTTATTTTTTACACATCTTAATGTTAAGTTTAACTTATCCAAATTTACCTACGCAAAAAACACAAGCCCTCTCAATTATTAAATAAGTTTTTCGAAGTTTATAAACGTCGTCGCTAATTCCATAGAGCAGATCAAAAACTTCCAAATCTCATAATCCCGTCAAAAGTCCTTCATAATCATTACGCACTTTTGTTCCTATTGATTATTGATCAATAATCATAAATCAAACCGACGGTCACCCACTGTCAAGTTCAAAATGTTATGATAAATGTAGAGTTTCAAACAAGGGAATCAATCCAGATATTCATGATTAATCTCTCCTGGCTTCTGTTCAATCGCACCTGCTGTTATCCTATCCTTCCTACACAGTTTCAAACAATCCGATTCTCAATCAAAAGCCTCCATCCACCAAACACAATGACAAAAGGAATGGGGAATGCAATCTATAGCGGAAATCTCATCTGGCAAATAGCCTCGATTGAGTTGAGATTGCCATTGCATAATACAAGAAATCAAAATGTGTGATTGTTTGCTTAGATCAGCGTGAACTCCAAATCCAAACTTTGGCCGAGGTGTTACAAAGAACAAACAGGGCTTGCCTCAAGTCACTGCCAAACTTTTAACCAAGAGATCTATTTCCTTTATCCTTATAGCCAGTACACAAACATTGACTTCGGAGAATACGAATGTTCAACACTTCCAACAATTAAACACGGAATACGGATGTTGTAGTATTTCACTTTAATCCATCACGATACTCTTCCCATTCCAAATTTCTCATTTTTTGCAATCAAAAATTTAGTCAAAATGTACACGAGGATTGATAATTTTTATTTAGTTACTGGACTAAAAAATAGTTTAGTTACTGAATTACGATTTCCTGAAAAAAAAACACACAAAGATTCATAAGCACGTTGAACGACTGCTACCTACAAAGTGAGGTGAGGTTCACGAAGATGAAAATGAGGAGACGAGACACGGCGAACCTTAAGATTCGATTGAATCTCTTTCATGCAATTCCACAACTACAAGTGGTTTCTTCCAACTTAAAGCCTACTGCACCACACACCTCTTCATAGGATCTTTGCAACTTGCTGATTAAAGTAACAACGGATCGACTAGCCACAATCCACAATATACAGAGAACATGCACCTCTACTACATACGTCTACAAAGGTTTTCCTCTTGTTGCAATAAAGGAGCGTTTCCCTGTCATTGTACAAAAGTAAAAGCGTTACAGAAACACAGAACACACCTCATAAACAACTTAACGTATCCACAGTCCAGTAATTTTTCTAAGCAGATGTCTTTTTGAACAAGCCAAAACCCAAAGTAATCATTCCAACTGAATTATTCCAAAGGAGTCTGCTCCGACTAATCAATTGACCCCGCAGCAGGATGGAACTTTGCACTACATGCAATAATATTCAAGGAAGCTACTTTTCGCCAAGAGGACGGATTACACAATGCTGATCCTAAACTGACAGGTCAATGCAGAAAAACAATTGCCAATTCCCAATCTCAAAGTCAACGAGATGCAAAAGGAGGAGTGCTCTTCTGATACAGAAATTGAATGTACAAGGGGAAACTTCTTCCCCGAAGTCAAAGTTTACAAGGTCAACAGTCAGTACCGTTTCATATGCTCTTCTCGCATCTTTTAATGGGCCTTTGGAGAGTAATTTTCTGTATGAAATTGTAATGTGATCTGAGATGGAATTTGATATCCTGATTCCATTCCATTACCGCAATTTACTCTCCCAGCAGACATGATACCTGCCTATGATACTTTAAATTATAACTTATCAAATTCTGTCTTCTTGTATTATATTCATGTGTGTACACAAAGGTATGCTGTTTTGCCATAAGACATGTGCAGGGCTCTTGGACAGCGTCCATTAGATGTAAATTTCATGACATGCACATTTTACGGTGCAGTATGGGCCATATAATTTGTGTGTACAGTTTCTTTCTTCTGACACAGGGATCATTAAAGATGTTCCTTGTGCTGTATTGTATATTGTTGAAGGAAGTGGATTCTGACAAACGGGAAGGTGGTCTATGTTCTCTCGTCTTCTCTGTTTGTGTAAATCTGCATGCAAATCTTATGCAAAAGAATACATAAACATCAGAGAAAAGCTTGGCTAGATTAGATAACTTTATTAGCAAATACAGAGACCGCTGATGAATAACCTCCATTAACCATTCTGTCGCTTTGCATCCAAGCACCACCACCACCACCACCTTGACAGATTAAACTCTGCCCTCCAAATGTCAGGAAGTATTTAAACTTTGATCTGCTATCAGCCATGGCTTGTCTAAGTAATCTGATCCTTTGGAGTTTACAAGCAAAGTAGAAAAAACGGAACTTCGGTACTGCCTTAAAAGGAGAAGTTTGTGGTCATTCGTGTTCCATTTAATTTTCTCTGATCAGTTTGTGGGAACTTATAAACCACAAGGTGTCCTTTGTCTCCTCCGAGTCTCTATGTACCGAATCATGATTCTTGGCCAAATCTCAAAATCAAGCATCGAATCTAAGATTGAAGACAGAATCTGATTCAACAACTCCAGCCTTAGTCTATACTTAACTACTACAGAGATACAGAGAATCGTGGCGGTGGCAGTCTACCACCATCAGTTAAGAATACTCACGATTTTAAGGAAACTCTATCGTGACGATTTTCTTATCTTCATCCGTGTACTGGGGATACAAATGTGCTTCTCAGTCCCATGTTTTCCTTGGTTGGCAAATGATTTCGAAGCAAAAATGCATCCTTCATTATTCATCGTTCAACCTGTCTTAAGTTAATGTTCTTAGCAAAGTAAAGAGATTTTTAATAGAAGGAATGACCAACCGGAAATTTAAAATTGTTATCCAAACAATATTTTCTCTATATTTCGTATTAATGAATTATTTCATCTTTAGTTCAATATGTTCAAATACAAAATTTCTAAATTATAATAAAAAAAATCACTTCGGAATGGCAATGCTTCTTCAAGGGAAATTAATTAACACATAAGTAAACGTGATACGTAACTTTATGCATACTTGCATCCCCATTCTATTAATCATTTCCCCACCATCTTTGTTAGTTTTACAGTGTTGATCAATTCAATCAATAGTCTCCTTTCTACTTGTTACATTTGAGTGGAAATCGAAAGTAATTTTTGATTAACAGAAATCAGAAGTAATTCTCAATTATTCTCATCACATCCCAAATCGAATCAACACAATCAGCACATTATCCACCACCACCTGCATCCATGCATACTTTATTTTATAAACAGACGCATAGAAATTAGAACCTGCCCATGTAAACGTCAAAAGATGAACAGATACAGCAAAAGAAATTAATGAAGAAAAAAGAGAGTACACAACATTACAACAAACAAGCAGCATGCACAAACAAAGATATACAAGTTGGTGAGAAGTCTGTCTCTAAAGCCTGTATGATCTGATCTGTTCAAAGCTGAAAACAGGGATTTAGGCCATTGATCACATCCACTGGCTCAAATCACTTTTCCACCACCTACATAAATTTATAATTAGGTACTTACCAACTTATAATTACCCTAGCAGCCTCAATGGCCAACGCTAAACACCAACACCAACAATACCATGATAGAGTTGTAAACACAAGAGCATACATTATTTCGAATCAAATGCAGTCAGTCAGTAGGCAGTAAGTACAGTCAATTTGTATATCTTGATTCTTGGCATAGTAATTCAATGGAATACGGATCGTTCAAAACGATCCATGTATCTTTTGCAGGTTACAAGTTAAGGATATAATTGTAATATGTATAAGGAACTACTTAATTACGACAGAGTATTAGTACGTACTGTACGTAGTATGTAGTATGTAGTAGGAGGAATACGGAATTTGTTCTTTAATTCGTACCTCTAGCTACGAGGATACACAACACTTGCTTCATTCTAGATCTTAATCACACCGAATCTGCCCAAAGACCTATCGACCTACCGTACGTGCCGACAAAGGCATGTTTCTCTTTTAGAACCGTGCAGCGTTTGTTCATAGTCATAGGCATTCCACTTAGGTATCTCTTTCTGAATTTTGAATGTGATTGATCATGTTTAATACATTTTTTTCTTACAGTCCTGGTTTAATTACGGTATTAGGAATATTATACGATACGGTAAACGTAGGTTCAAGTACAAGAACTTTCATTGCAACCCATTTGGTTTAGCTTTAAGATTTATGGTGGATAAAGAGATTTGGTCTTTCGTCCGTTTTGGATTTAATGTTGTGCATCAGTATGTTAATGACTATAGGGAATATATAGTCTGACGCTTGAGGCTCCGGTCACCGGTCAGAGGTGGATTCTAATTATTCCAAATCCTCTTGTTTTAAGTAAGTGAAAGTAGATTGGAAGGAGCTCTTATCACATTGGTCATCCTCTTTAGAACTTATTAATCGCTTCCTACCTCAGAAAGATAAAAATTGAAGAGCTAGACGTCTAATTACATCATTAATTAGGCCGTGAATTCTTTTTGTATTTTTTACTTTTTATTCATCCATAACAGATGCAATTTATCTAGAATAAAATAGTCCACACCTCCTCACAGTCTTTCCGGAAGTGGAATGTAACTTATAGACATCTGAACCAAACGCATCTGTTACACATCAAGGGTGCCGGTTATTTCGAACGTTACGACGTTGAGCTTCAAAACTTCAAATTTCGGAGGTCTGTGTATTCAAAGCTCCAACAACCACGGAAACTGCTGCTGATATCTTGTTTTGATTATGCAAAATGATTGAAATGTTAAATAGAAAGAGAATTCGAGGACTTCTAAAGTTTTTATTGTAAAATGTCCAATCCTGGCATCATTAACCCCAAAGGCTTATATTACAAATGGCATCCCTTTCTCCTTAGGTGTGAGGGTAAAAGTACATTGATCTTTTGACCATCTGAGGAATGAATGACAATTTATAAATTCTATCTCCACCTCATTACAGATGGAAATGCCATGGGAAATGCATTAGCTGGATTAGATATTCAAATTGAAAAGGGAGTGATACCTGATACCTTTCCAAATGAGCATAACTTTCGAAGTAGCAAAGGCCCTCGGAAGGCAGTGATAGGGAGTTGGATTACGGATACGTAACACTATTTCCTGCATTGATTGAGCATTGAATGTCAAGCCCTGTTTCCTAACAACTAATATTTAAGAGGATGAACATGAAATAAGCATGCAGAATTCCTTGCGGACTTTTACGTGCGGATGGATGGCGTAAGTCATCTTCATCATTTCAGAGATTAGCCATTCCTAGATGTGACACCACAGGGTTCCTTTATTATGAGTTCATCATTATCACAAGTAATTCGCCATACAGGGCTTTAGCAACTTACTTTGGCCTGGCTGTCATAAAAACTAACGCCATTCCTCCAAGTAAGTAAGGATGTGTCAGGCATGGATTTCAGTTCAGTCACTTTTAAGTCAAACATTGCATCGTCCCCCTGCACATCTACATATATATTATTAAATTATTCTTATTCTACCAGCCTATTAATCTTCGTAATGACGATTTCTCCCTAAAAAGGCTAAGCTTACTTCTCTGCCTCTGCACGATGGATTCCATTATTCCCATTATTATCCTCTACAACTTCACTAGTCCCGATATGAATGATATGATACTGACGTCTTCCATCCCTTCGCCTATTCATCATCTCCCTATCTGGCTGTAAATGACCAGCCCAGTCTCTTCAAGATAGCTTGTATGAAAACTCAGTCAGTCAAATTCCGTAGTACTTGAAGCTGACAATATTTAAAAACCGACATGCGTCTGAATTCAACTATTGATTTTGTTTCAATCTTTGAACTAATTACCTAGGAAAAACCTTATATAATGACTTATATAACATTTGTTAATTGTTAATGTTCCTTTGCTTTTTGAGCCATGTCAAATGCATGTGTTATGGTTTCAGAGATTAGAACAAATAAATTTGAAACGATGATAAAACAATTTTTTTAATGTACAATAAATACTGGAGATTCCATAAATGTTTACTAATCCGAAATTCCATACTTCTTATGATAAGGCTTTTCGCATCTTGGTTTATTGATTTCTGGCTTGAAATAGTCAACCGAATTTGGTTGACTATTTCAAGCCAGAAATCAATAAACCAAGATGCGAAGTTAATTGACTGATAATGGATTGTTCGTAGGCATGGGTAGGAAATTACAGTTTTTTGAAACACATGTAGTAGCTTGAATCATTCTCAACAATTCTCCTTCTCAAGATTCAACAGGAATGCTTAATCATCGGAATTGGAAAGACATGAACCGAGACGGAGGAGACGGGGGACAAAGGATGAGGATGACATGGGATATTCAAGTGACGATTCATAAGCCTTTACAATTCCGATGTGCATTGTCAGCCAGTGGTGGAAGGAAGAATTGTTGTATTACTTCAGCAGTCCCAGTCTTTCTGCAAAGAGGGACAAATGACTATAGTTGCACATATCTGCTTGTGTTGGCTGTATATAATATGTGTTATAATATGTCGTGCTAAAATACGCTTTGATATCTTCTAGCTCGAGGAACAGCTACCGGTAACCGCAAGTTAGAGTGGTATTGTCGTGAAGTAATCAAATGTAGCTTCTGATAAAATGGAATGTAATGTAGCTGCTAATTCAAAGCAATTTAAATTCAATGAGGCATGTTCCTTTGGGAAAACACCTTGCATTGTCAACAAGACGGTTTTGTGCTTCTTGGTATGCTAATAGCTCATTGTCATACATCACCCGTCAACAATACCTTTTGGCACACAAGTGACACATCACATATCACAGAGTGTGAAAAACAGAGTACTCCTCTGAAACCTTGTGCTTCAATTACACTCGTTTGCCGGTAATTAATTCCCATTGATTTGAACCCTGTCAGTTGAACGAGAACTGCCCTTACCACAACACAATTCAGTATTGACCCTTTAAGTTCATTTTAAATTGCTTTGTTATGGTGTATGAATCGGTAAACTTCAAACAAAGCAGTGGTGACATCCTTCTTGTTTACTGTGAGAGAATATTTCCAAAACAATGATTATCTCTGATTCTTGGAGACTGTTCTTGTGAATTTCTGACCTTCATAAATCACTTCAATCTAGAATCTGTCTAATTACTGTTGACTAACGGCCTGCGAACTTTATTTGTCGCAAATTTAGGGCAAAATGTCATTCGAGGATTTTTGTATGCATTGACTTCAAGTACCTTATTTGCAATGTCGTATGTTGCATATTTAATCCTAATTTTTATCATCATCATAAGCTACACAGAGTTTCGAACAAAATCCACAGCTTGGTATGATTTACATTAGAAACTTGAATCATAGATGCCAGTTTGAACGATTTGAAATTGGAATCTGACAAGCGGTGGCAGACTGTCTACGACCTCTCTTTCATCGTCTTAAATCATAAATAAGGTACATAAAAAAACAGCCTATAGCTCTAAGGATGACCAAAACCATTGCAATCTCTTCTGTTCATCTCGTGAAAGTCTGCAAAGAGTCATTTCTATCTCTTCCAGACACCACCACCACCAGCGCATTACACATTATGGTCATCGTACTAAAGAAATAACAATAATAATGGAATGGAGATACTTATCCACAGCTCTACATTACATCATCATATGGTTTCAAGTACAGGGGGGGATTCATATGGTGCAACTGCAAAATCTATAAGACCAAGCCGTACATCAGACAGACTAGCAAGACAATGTACTGACTTTTACAGGCACTCGAGATTCTGGTTTTTGCTTCCTTTACAATTCTGCTTTAAGGCATTTAACTCTTTTTTAAATTTAAAAGATTCAAGGTTCTCCTCACTACATCCCGCAACACTTGGCCGTATTTCTCAGCCAACTCGGTGTGTCTTACTCTGATTAACTCGATTGTCTTTTGGATTATTTTATGAAGAGGCCATTGTCAGCAACTCGTACCCTCTCGTTACCAAAGCCAAGCCCTACGGTGAGTTTGTTTGTATGTATTCCTTGGTAGACATATCAATTTCATTATGCATCCGGAACCATATTGTTGAGTCTTCTGAGCCCCACCTTCCTTTATAAAACCTAGCCTGGCTACTTATTATAAAGTTGGGAAAAGGTATTATTTCCTGGACGCTGCATTATTAATATCATTGGTATCTCACGATCAAAGTATTTGAAATATTACTCAGACTTCGTCTCGAAAATACCAACTACTTACCAGATACAGATCCTTGCTAAAGGTTACGTTCAAGCCGTAAATCATATCACTGCCACCTGCCTCAGAAAGTTCAAATGTCTCTCTAGACACTTGGACGGTTCTTCTACTTTTACAAAGCTTAGCGATCTGGTTTGGCACGTACGATTACTGTTACCAAACACTATAACGCATTCAACATTCTATACAGTACATACAATTCCATCCAAGTCTGTCAGACAGTCTTAATAAATCTTGAAAGGCTAAGCAGAAGGCATCAGGGGGAATTATACCTTTCCTCCACTCCAGCCGATGAAATCTTGTTCCGAATGGGCTACAATTTTAGCTGATGATGATTAAGCGGGATTAAACCTTGTTGGTAATTAAGTCCTGCATAATAATTATCGTCTTCTCGTTGCACAGGAGGGTAAGGAATTTTCATGCACCTAGAAGTAGTTTGGACAGAAACGGTAAGCCTGATTTTGAAACGGTAAGACTTCCTCTTCAGAAGCAGTTTAGTACTGAACACTATAATGAATAGAAGTTTGATACCTGCCGTACGTAACTCCTTCTTTGAAATTGGTGAAGTCAAGTGTGTGAATGCTTTTATGGATTATGGATGGAATCCTCGTTCTCCCTATCCAGCTTTTATTTTTTTATTTTACGCATCGTTTTCCAGGGACTACAGAAAGCATAACTAATCCTTTGATTACAAGCTATCCCTTCCCAAATGAATCCTTCGTTATAAAATGAAATATGAACTCAAGGTCGGGCACGGGAACACATTGGGCATTGATTTCGAGATAATAGCCTGATTAATTTGAAGACGACGATGTGTGCACCCCTTCACCCTGCAGATGAGAAAAGAAGTCTCCATATACAGAATGTGCATCTGATATCAGAAATTATGAGAAGCCAACTAAATTTATTCCTTACGAGGCTGCCAGCCCATGGAGGATAATTTGGTAGCCCTCCCGCCCACTTCCATAAAATTCCTTACTCGAACCTTATTGAAGCCCTTGGCATCTGAATAATACAAGGAATACAGGAGTACGGCATTCATCAGGGTAATAAAAATCTGCCAAAAATGTTTCCATAAACGAACTATTCTTTGCTGAAAAAAAAAGTTAATGCAAGAGTTGCGGCCTTCCGTATAATCAAATTACATTTTTTAAAGTCCAGCTAGGAGTAAACAAAACTTCAATTGGATGGTGTGGCTCTGAATGCACGAGCTTTACTGAATTTTTGAGGGAAATGTATAAATCTTTGTGTACCTGTTCTATCCATGAGATTTACGGATAGTTCAACAGATACCAGTCCTTTTGGGATAAAAGGCCTTGAAAGTAATTTGGAAACAATATATTTAAGAACATTGTTTATGAGACATGATTTGATGGGAGGCTGATACTTCCAAATTTTACATTTTCCTATGTAACATTCCTTTCCACTTAAATAATTGCTTTAAATCCTGAAACTTTAAATTGAGTAAAATCTCTTGTAAAAATCGTCTAGTATTAATTGCAGATTTCAAAGTTTTTTTAAAAAAGTGTTTAGAATCATTAGAAATCCTAGATGAGCTATTTGATGACAGGACGGAAATCAAAGCATCAGATTTGTTCACAGCGTCCCAAAAAAACTCTGCAACCCTTATATTACATCCTAAAATTGGTGAACATAATATAATTAAAATTTCCTCCCACGCTTTCTACACGTCTGAATCCTACGGAATATAAGCCACCTAACTTCCGTTTATTGAAAAACTTCAAAAACTCCTCTGATGGCCTTCTACGGTCAACGATTAGACTCCAATCCAAAGTTTGCAGGAAACGGGAAACATTTACGAACAGAATTTGCTCAAAAAAGCAGCCATTAAAATGCATACATTTTGAGACATTTTCTATCATCACAAAGGGGAACAATTAACTGCGAAGCCATGATTGACAACACATCGCTCCGTTCTTGAAGCTTCCTTTGCCCACTGACTGACTAACTCTCTCTCCTCACATGTCACAGGCTTAGTAATTATGTCTAAATTTGTGGTTACTGCTATGCAGAAGTAATTGATTGGATCGTGAGTTGGAGAAAGACACAGGGGCGAGGAGGAGTGACTCCTTCGCAAAATGAAATATCCTTGTTAATCCTGAAGACGAGTAATCAATTAGGACTTGAGTCAAGATGAGTACATTATATTCATCCAGTGACCATGTAATTGGCTAATATATGAATTGACCTGCTTTATTGATTTCCATGCCCATTTCGAGTTGGACTAACAATGCAAAAGTGAAGTTGAAGTTTAGTAAACAACCAGGTGTAATGATATCGTGCGGTGGGCAAATTCGTTTCTTGCAATGTTCATATAAACTTTAAATTCCTTGTTAGCATGCACAGGCTTGCTCATATCGTAATTCTTAATTCTTAATAAGATGTTTGATTCATTGGAGGGATGAGACGAATAGGAATTGCCAACGTGTGAATGTTTTGCTGACTGACTCCTGACTCTTGGCGTGGCTCGTCTTCTATTATTACAGTTTTACACTTTACATACATTATTAAGCAGCACACCACGAGACCGAGAGAATGATGACTGTAAACGATCTAGCACTAACAATGAGAAACAATGCCTTGGCACTTTATACTGACTTCCTAGGAAATTTACGAATTTTTTTCGCAGGGGCGTCATCATCACCAAGAAACACGATGGGCATACATTTTACTATCGTAACTTCCATACTGGTACTCTCTGCCATGGTGGGGTACTGTACTAATGATGACGGTGGGGTAATGATCTCGAGCTCAACTCTAGACGGCTTGGCACTTTGTTGTATGTTTTGTATTGCTCACACAATCGGGACGGTCACCAGGCAAAATCAATGAGCTATTGTTTCTACATAAAACACTACCTATGCTAAACCTCGTCCGGTCTGACGGTAGAACAGTAACAAAAGGTCTAACAGGTATTCCACTCCCGTTTACCTCAAGAGCACAGATTTCTTGATATAAATAAAACATCCTACTTATATTACATGCATGCACGTCCAACTGCAGCTTTGAGCTTCAAATTGAATCCCACATGCATTTTTATTTCTCTACTTTGTCCCTACAATTAATTCCGGTATTTTTATCATTCATTTGATAGCTTACAAATTATCCCCGAACTGCAGGGACTCGACAGACAGCAGGAAACGTCATTCGGTGTCCCCTCAGATTTTCCACATGGCTTGTGCAAAATTGAAACACAACTCTTGAACATGTCAACCTGTTCAAACCTTTAACCACCACCGTTCATTCAGCATAGGACTTAACCAGTACAGCCTCATAAGTTTTAATGCTTGTCTATATAGTGAAGTAGAAGACCCGTCTCTTGAACCCTTGTTTGCACATTTGTTTGCAGTAATGTTTATGTGCACTCATCTCGATGAACTAACGCGATCTGAGATTTGATTTGTATTCATGAAGCACAGCCTTCGTCGATGAACTAAGAGAGGGTGAAAAAATAATCACCAGCAAAGTTGACTTAAAATGAGCTCACGTAATAATCTACACAATGTAGGAGTGTTGTTAAAGTGCTGGTGAGATGCAGTAATATGCCGGTGGATTCTTAAGACTTCAGAGTGCTAATTAGCCCATTTGACGAGAGCAGAAATGAAATAATGACGAAGAAAACAAGCTGTACTATTACATTATCTACAAAACTACAACCGACATCTTATATATTTTAGATTCTACACTTCCTATACACATCTTCACGTGTAAATGTCTTTCATACTACAAGTACATACATATAGTTATACATTACATGACTCTTCTGAAGAAAAAAAGATAGGAATTGGTTCCTTGCAATAATCACTCTCCTGTTCTAAACTTCACTTCTTGCTCGTAATCTTTCCAACTAACTATATCGGAGGGCTAGTCCCGTTCGATCAGTAAAATGCAAGAAGTATCTAAGGCGAGTTCACAATTCAATTCAATCTTAAATCATAGAATGAAAAGTAGTTGGGAAGAGGTAAAAAAAAATCAAGTCCAGGGAGAGACTTGAATACAAATTGCCTTTTAAAATCAGAGACGATCAAATGAATTCGGCAGACGAGTGACAGTCCCTCAATTCATCTCAACACGTTCACCACTTTAATACATTACACCATCTTCTGCAATTTGTACCTCCAAATACGTGGCATGAAATTCAATAAGGATGGCTCGTATTCCTTCTGCTGAGCTGGATCTGCTCGATGTTGACGAAGGTGGTGGTGGTAGAGTTATTTAATGAAGTAAGAGGAAAAGTGTTTTTGTCTTCCCCAGCTCTATTCTACATCTCTCTCATTTGGCCAGTCGGTAATCTTAATCTTGTAAAGAATAAAGTCTTTACACCTTCGTCAAAGTTGCTGGTGGCTGGTTTGGTCGAAATAATGCAGGAGGAATTGATAAATACAAAGATACCTGCGTGCTTAGGGAAATCACAGCTCGAGAGATTGAAGATGAGGCTGCACGCTTCTATTATTCTCCGAGATAAATCATCGTGTCCAACTAGACGTTGAATTAATTCCCAAGTGGCGATAAGAAAAGGAGCGGAGAAGATTCTACATCTTGTTTTATTACGTGTGAAGAAATAACTGCAATTAAAGTCATCTGCATGAGCGGAGTCCAAGCTGTGCTTTGTACAAATGGCAAGCTCCATCAACATTTCGGAAACTAATCTACTTGCAACTTATTACTCAGAATACAAGTTAGCCACACGGTTGTACAGATATTTTACAGCCCAGGATTTCATTCCCAATGTTTCCCAGATATGGAGGCAGTGGATGGAGATAAGGATGTGGAATTAGATCAAAAATTGGATTGCCAATCCCAACAGCCTGCGACTCATTTGTTCCGAATAGGCAATGTATGAGACTTTGCGTCAGAAACGGTTAGGATTCCCACAGAGCATCCTAAAGCATTCAAGTGATTATGGCAGCATATAATTTAATAACTTCGTAGTTAATGTTCTTAAAGCTGTGTCAAGATAGAACTGTGAATTCTCAAGAAATCACTTAGGTAGTCTGTACATTGTGTCACTATACCGTTACCAACAACCATACGCTCCCGTGTACCATCATCATAAAAGATTGAGAAGAAAAAAAACATTTATTTATATCAATTTCTGCTTTTTTTAAGACAGAATTTACATACAAAACTGACTGTATCTTGAGCCGCTTCCTCAGCGAAAATTCTTTATCGGTGGACAATTTCAGCTTTCCTGCAGGAGGGGTTGGCTCAAATTACACTAAAGTATGACCGAACTGATGAAGAACATTTAACATTCGTCTGACAGCTTTAAAAAAAATCGGCTTCCAGTAATCCTCATCGTTATCTGATTTCTTAAAACCAGCCTTTGACTTTGAATATCCCGTATATGTCTGTAGATACGAGTTTTAAACAAAACAACTGACATTGGTGAATGGCTATCATTTGCCTCTTTGGCTATTCCAACTTGATGAATAGAGTGGGACTTCTTCTTAGGTACCTCAAGTGTGCTTGCTAAGGAGCTGAACTTTTTTGTTTTAAAAAATTCTTAATATTCTCCATACAAACTCTTATATTTGTAGGAAAGCTAAGGCCACCATCATGATAAAATGATGAAGAAAATTGAAAGTTATATACGGATTTACGAATACCCAGACTCGTTCTAAACTTTACAATTCTCCAATCATATGTAGTGCAAAGTTGAAATCGTAAGCCTTTAATCCCTTTCGGTTTATGATAACCATATTTAAGCCGTAAATACTGTCAAAACAAAACTGCCTCACATGTAGTTGTACCGCAACTACCACAGGGATTATACGCCTTTTCACATTTGAGTTATCTGTGGCGAGCAGAGTGAATGCTTAAAACTTAATCCTTAACAGCTCAACTAGAATACGGCAATCCAGTATGAGTGGATTTGAATTTGAACAACCAGAATGGACTAAAAAATGAATCGGTATCGGTAAATACATTTCATTCTGTCCGGTTTTCATGTTTAAGACTTTACTAAATACTAAGGAAGACCAAGGGAAGAAAACGGTTGGGATATATTTGGAATCTACTCGTATTTTTGGTTAGAAGGCACAAAGGGGAAATTCAGAAAATTCAAACCCTTTGTTACAGAAACGGAAATGTGAAATGTACAAAAGTTTAAGATCACGTGTCCGACTTTCGTGAGGCTGCATTAATTCAGATCCAATTTATTACCATTAGGGTGGAGATTCACAAGGAGTTGCAGTCATCAGAACCCCTACAGTTTCCAGTTTAAACTCATTCGGACACCTATTTATTTATTTACCAGCCTCTTTACAATGCTGTGAGTCCAAGACATCTCAAAGAATGTCAAGTTACATAATACTAAACCTAGTTCATACCACAAGTCCACAAAACCATCTCAGCCCTCTTGTTTACCTACGGAATGTTTTGATTCTGGAGTTGATCAAATGGCACAACTCAGCATTTTCCTATTCAACTACAAGGATGCTACAAGTCCAAATCGGACGAACCTTAAATTGTTAGCATTGCGTGTTAGATTTGTTGCCTTCCAGTCTGTCATGTACCCATGGGCTTAAGGTCTCAAAATACAGTTCGTGGAAAATAATAAAATTATTAATGTGTACGAGAGCTCTGTTACTTCAGGTTGGGCAAGCATGGCTCATCAATTAAACGGATGAAGGGATCTATCCCATAGCACACGACGAGCATAGTTCGAATTCCAGGAACAAATATGCTTGGAAATTAGGGTTAAACACTTATTTACATCTAGATCTATGGAATTTCAAATGCAACAAAGAAGGCCGGAATTTTTTATTCTAGGCTTTTAGACGTTACGGGCTAGGAACTATAAGAAAGAACATTCTTTGAGCCATTTAAGAGAGGAAGGTGGGTTGCGTTTAAGGGCTACACGAATTGGCTGATGACATGAAGGTGACCATTCAGCACTTTTGACCTCACAAAGCTCAGAATAATAACTCCAAGTAACTTACTAGTTCTTCAATTCATGTTCTTAAGAATGAATGACCATGAGTAGCATAATCCATACTGCAGCACTTAACAGGCTTCCTAAACGGGGAATGGAGCAGACAATCATAAATTTGCTTGCCTCGCAAGGAGATGACCTACAATATAATTTTAGGTAGAAAAACAGTCAAACCAGCATTTCAACCAAGTAACTTCTGTAACCAATAATTCAAGCATTATAATATCCACGGAGTCATTAAGCAAACAAGAATATAAATCCCTCACTATTTCTTTAAAGAAAGAAAAAACTCTTTCGAGCATTCCATGCCAGAATAATGGAATGGTCTATAGGTGTCCTAGTCTTCTTAGGAGAGCTGGGAAAGGAATTGTCCAGATTTACATAAGGGGACGGAAAATAGGTTTTTTGAGCCACAAAAACTGATGAATGTCATTTGAGAAATGGTTGGATGGCTTGAAAGAGTTGAAAGACATATATGTACACATTACACTTGGCTATAATAGATAAGATGATGGGCCTTGCACCTACTAAAATATCCTGACTATCCTCATCGCGAGGAAGAAGCAGTAAAACTAATTGTCTAGGTAGGGAAAGGTTGTAGCAATTATATCTCTTGGCAGCCTTTCTTATTTTATTACACTTCCCCGCGAACTAATGTCACCAATATTTCATTTCAACAAAATTTTACAACTTTTCCAACCAACGGGTACTCCAACTTCATACAGATGACAGGGCTGATTTATGGCCCACTGTCATCCCGACACAAATTACACCGTATTTAATTTGCATCTATGCGCTATATCAATATTTGCGATGCAATGTCTTCAATTATTTTACAACTCGTGAGAGACAACTGCATGAGGTTGGTCATTGATTTGTGGTGGTGGTCCCTAGCCAAATCGCACTCCGTCTCCAGTTTCATACGCCTTCAATGTTGGTCATCGTCATGACCTAATCCTTTTTCAAACTAAGCCTTCTCTGCTTTGACCTTTTGTGTCACCCAAATTTGTAATCTCATCAACTATTGCATGCACTAATAGATGACAAATGTACGAACTTTCCTCCATATAACATTTCAGCAGCTGCATAATAATGCACAGTAGAATCTCAGACCGGATCTACTGTTTCGCATCTAGTCGTGAAAAGTCATTAATTCCAACAAAGCTTTGCAGACCAGTATCAAGGTCACCTTTTTATCGATACTTGTGCAATGAAACGGAATCATTCATGCACCTAACTTAATACACAAATAGCCAGTTCTTATGCAGACAAATTCCAGCCGATTGACTCCCTAAACCAAGTTAATGCACAGAATTAATGCAAGGATTGTATTTGCTAAGGATTCATTGGCACGCCTGTTTCATTTGCATATTGCACTCCATATTCCTCAATAAATATTGCTATTCTGGTTTTTTAAATTATAATTTAAAATTTGCGATGCACATGAATCTTTAGTTGCAGTGGCAAGTTTTCAATTTGCAAATTCGATTGCACGACACCCCTGTCTCGTGTCCAATGTAATCAATTCTCATTTATGTCCTGTGCTACCTACTCTGAGTATTTCCTGATCGGACGTAAGTGTAGCATTTAAGGATAATCAAGTACATTATTACATTGGGAATTAAACGTTTTGCTAAAAATCAATCCGCAAGGCCTAATTGTGTGTCGTAAAATAAGGAAACTGACTTCGTAGAAATGGTGACGAAGAAGAAGGGATGGACATGTATGGAATAATATACTTGAAAACCTTGCAAATAACTTTATTTAAGCAGCCTAATGGATTCTGGCAGAAGTAATCAAAATCAAATTACGAGAGACTAATTCAACTTGGAGTCTATTAGCATTAGCATTAAGTCCAAGAATTTTATCATGACTTTAGCAATTCATCAAATTTTAAGTTGACCATAATAAGATTTGATTGCCCACCAGGTAACTTTAGGAAATCTTGATTTCCTCGCCTACAGTCTCCCTACAGTCATCCTGTAAGTGGTGGTAGAGAAGGACGGTGAGACTACGCGATGAATGAGCAGCAAAGCAACAGGCACAAGAGGACTGACTTGCATTTAAATTCATAAAAAGTGGATGAATGAATTATGTAGCGATTTTCTGCTGATCTTATCCAAAACTTTCCTTGACTCTCCACGAGACCAAGCCAAGAAGGATGCATACAGAACCTGACTGAATAAATGCTGAACCTGTGATCATAATTTAGTGCTTTATCGCACAACAGCTATGCCTCCAATCATACACCTAGGTTGGTAAGGCAGTGGGATGCGATCCCTGAGACGAGTAGAAAAAATTATATTAATAATCATCCTGTGCCAGGGCTGACCAGTCAGGCCTTTGAATCAAAATCCAATTTCTCTGAATCGAAGCCTGTTTCTTATAATTCGTATTCATCATCGTAAATAAATAACCAAGCCATCATCCCTCTTCTCTGCAGTATGGACAAGTGTGGCTACGGACGTTATCTGGACTCCGGACGAATTTCTATTCCAAATATGTATTCAAATCATTATGTATCAAGTAGAACACCCCTATGACGAAAACATTACACTCGGACATCAGTTCGAAGTGCACCTTTAAATATTTAAAAGAATCTGTTCCAAATGGATGCACTCCATGCACTAACACCACAATGTACAGGGAACTCTAACCTGTGTCTGATTTTGTGGGTTATTGAATAAGTAAATTGATCAGTTTCTGCATTACACCCTCACACCAAAATTGTTGAAAAACTGTCCATAGTTTTGGCTAAGATTTCACTCCCTCCTCCTCGTCTTCGACTTCAAGCACTCCTTGTATGCCACTAAATAAATGTATGGTTATCTCATAATTTGACATTTCACATGGCATACAATGTGCACTGTCAACCAACCGTGTAGTGCAATGTGTAATGAAGCAATTCATCCATTCCAACCAGAGTCCTGAGATAAATGTATCAGTTGTAGTGCAAGTTCCGATGGGAAAGTTGCATGTATCTCATTGATTATAAATCTATGTATGGAACAAACACACCTAACCCTCAGAATACAAGGAGGATATCTCATTATCATATCAGGGCTTGAAATAACAAAACAACATCGGCAATGTGTATAATCAGCTTTGTTTCCTAAATGAACAACTTTCTTAGATAATAATCGCTCATCCTCATTCTTTTACCTCTAAGCCACTTCTTCGGCGTTCCTATAAATGTTCAACAGTAACTGTAACGAAGTAGCGACTTCAATTTAAAAACCTAACGCCACACCAGAAAACAACACTACCAACAAAATACACAGTCAACCCTGTTAAAGAAGGGATGTATTCAAATAGACCACAACATCCGGATCCAACTACAGCCTACCACCAAGTTGGTTGCACCAACTCCAACATCGTTAAGCAGCATAATTGTGTTTTCAACCCCTGGGTTGTTAGTTTACGGACTATTTAAATGTTGTGAGCTAGATGCAGTTTCATCGGAATATATTTTTTTTTAAATTAGGAAAAGAAATGTTAATTTGTTCACATTTTTCCAATGAAAAATACCAAAGAGTAGTTAAAATGGATTGAAAGGTAAATTCATGAGAGAGTCATAAGCAAATGAAAAAGGCATTGTATGGAATATGCATAGAAGAATATGACTTAACAGCCTCCAGACATGAATTAAGGGTTATAAAAGGTTTGACCCGTGGTGTCTAACGAAATGATTATTCCTTTGTGTAACTCATTCCCCTTTGTTCCTCTCTCATCTAATGGCCAAGGCGGCCCTTGAGGGTCGGTCGACTGAATTTGGAGAGAATTTCATTCAATTCCGTCTCCCTTGTATCCACAGGTGATGTAATCCACCTCCCTTGATTATTCTATACCCTGATTGATAAGAATTCTTCCTTAAGGCTCTATCTCATTGTTACGCTGCAGTCGGACTAAGTAACACCCATGGCTCGAACTAAGGCTAGTCTGTCTCAAGCTGGCTCCGTGACATGACATTGGGTCGAGGTCACCTTATTTAATACCTGCCGCCCTCACCTCAGACGGAAGACTAGAATAGCATTATTATCATCAAAGACATTTACTACGGAATAAAAGGATTTCACGAACATGGAATGAGGCTTTAGTAACTTTTGTTCATTTGTCCAGGGGATCTTAATAACGCCTTGTACGCACTGCCAATAATGCACTTTCACAAGAATCGAACCTGACTTGAAATAAACAATGGATGGGAATGAAAAGGTGGGTTTTTCTGGAAGTTACATTTACGATTGTACATTGATTTTTTTTATCTGGACATTTGATGCATATGGTTGGCTGAACATCATTAACTGAGCTGGTGTAAGGTACTGGCCCTGGTATGGGAAGGATCCAGGCGACTACAGTTCTAAATCTAATTCCGAACACTAAAGTATTTTATTCAGGGTGGAGTTACTTACATATGTTTGTTGGTGGTATGAGATGAGACTGACTAATGTTCCTTCAGATCTAATAGAAAATTCATGCCTGGGCTATGAATCTCAATCAAGGGATGGGAACCTCCTTTTTACTGTCACTATTACAACCGTACTAAAATACTCCTTTCCCCTCCTTAGTTACTTTCTTAAATAAGTTAAGAGGGTGAGGGAGCACTGGAGCAACTTTCATACTTTTTGGCTTCGAACTTTTAGATCTCATCACAAGAATCTCTGGAAACTCATCCCTTTGTTGTCTGACAAAATAATAGTATCAACACAAGGGGCTTTTTAACTTCTCTAAAAGATAAGAGTCCGAGTATGAAATAAAGTCGTCTGGAAGAAGGACAATAATTTATGTTAAGTTCTCAAGTAATTCATCAACAAGAGGACCAACATACCTTTGTACATCTTATTCCCACTAAACCTTGGACTTAGGTTTAGTTTAGTTTACCAAACACCAAGTTCTGAAACACATGACAAACTACAACAAAGCCAAGCGTATGTTCTTTGTGTTTACAATCCTCTGGTAAATAAAATCTCTCAATCAGTTCTACACTCTCCTTTTGTCATTTAGTTACAAATCATGAACTCTACACTTGTTTGATCCTACACACAAACAACCTACGGTTTCTTCACATCAAAAGGTAGGAAATGCCTTAGAACTATTTTGCTACTCATCCTTCATTATCCCTCAGCTTGGTCTTGGTATCTCTGCAGTCGACAAAGTGATAGTATGTCCATGATTCATGAATGTCACCATCTCATCTAATTAATTGTCCACGTCGTGAACCGTTTTTTGCCCTGATGATGCTTCTGTTGCCTTTTCTCATTATTGCGTACAAAAACGTAGAAAAGCCTACAAATGTACAATGTAAATGTACAAACCAAACATTTACATATTAAAATTAGCAAACCAAAGTTAAAACAAGGAAGCATCTACCCACATTAAGTCAAACCGTTGATCAGAATCCTCAAGCTACAAACCATAATATTCTGGACCGCTTTTAAGATGCATGTCCACAGACCACATTCAAACACAACTTTTCGTCCTAAGGACCAACTTACTCATTACACATTATATAAACCCTACCACATACGCAATTCTAACTAGCTCATTTAAAAACTGGTGTTTTAGCTATAATAACCACAAATTTACATCTTCCTTAGATCCTGTATAATCTTTCCTCTGATAATAAACCCCAAAACCACTAATGCACACTTATTAAAGGCTGTTGGTTTTGCAAAGAGTTTAATGGATAAATCATACACAGTTTTAGAACTGAAGTCAGATTCAAAGTAGCAGCCGCAGAATCCATGTGAATAGCAAATTCCAACATTGTCTACGTCGAATTTCCAAAAAGTAGACAATTTCTGCATAAATGTTAGACATCTCCTCTCCAACACCTTCAGACAATGTTTGCAAATATCTCCCCACAAAAAGCCATGCACTTGTTCTGCCCATATACTTGCTGTAAGCGGAAGAATAGGATTCAAATCCAACCAAGGACTCAACAATAGGTCCATTTAACGTGAACAGATGAATACATTGAAGTGGGTAGATGTGGATGACATGAGGATGAAACCTCAACAGTAGCTTTAAGCGTTAACTATCGCGATAAAGAAAAAAAAACTATAGCAATCTCATTCTCATAGTGTTCTGTCTGAAATTCCCGAGGCGAAAGAAATACAATTCCCTCTGTTCTAAATGAGCCTCTTGAAAATCCTGCTTTTTCAATTCCATCACTTTACGCAATCCAACTGAAGAAACTGAAGGCACAATAGAACAGGAATCTCCATCAAGATTGTGTGGACTGCGAAACGTGAAAAGGAAATGTTCCCTGTGCAACTAGGAGCAAGAAGGCAAGTTAGGTTGATAGTCATCCATACATCAAAATGTAATTTGGCAAGTATTAATGCCACAAGTTTTTCTTCTAATGAGAATGATGATGATGATGATGATACATGTCCGTACCTCTTAGTTATCAACGAAGACGTTATTGGCAACGGGAGAATAATCGAAAATCGCAATCAACATGTGACTCTAGGATTGGAAGCTCAACGATGATAGTAATACTTAGGGCAAATTGAAGTTTGATCTAATTCACATGATTACAGGGAAGGCTTCTTTATATCAAATGATATTATGGCGGACGGAGGGCCACCCTTCCTTCTTTCCCGAATCAAGAAAACCAATTCAAGACTGCCTTATTCATTTTAATGTTCTCGATACATTATGTCCATAGTTTAGATCGTTATAAAATACTTTAAACATTCATGTCCTTTACGGAGGAGGAGGTTTGATCATTTCAATCAATTCTTGTTTTCCTCTTTTCGATGCACATACATATGCAAATGGGGAATTATTATTTCTTGGGAAGTGCAAAGGGCACTTTATGACTCCAGATATCTTGAAAGGTTATTAACTTCAAGAATCTTATTGAAATCTCGGGTTTCGTATGCACAGCCTTGTTGAATACCTAGAATACAAACAAGGGTTGGTGATCTGCAATATCCTAATTAATTATTATGATCGTCAACTCGTAGTCCATTACTATTACAGATATTTCAATCACTCCGTAGGGCATTGCTCAACATTTGAGAAGTGAACAATATGCCATTCTCCCTGAGTCGAGTTGCTTGAAGCCTGTTGAGAAAAGGTTTAGAATGAAATGACTAATTTCAAGAACGTAAATGACAATCCCTTTCAAATGAATGGGGATTTGTGAACCAAATTGTTGACGGGATCAGATAAGGTGGAATCGTTTAATGACATCTAACATGGCACACTGACTGACTCATGCCTCAAGTTTTCCACTCTGATTTTAATCACAGGAATATTTATTTTGCAAATCAAAACCATTTGTATCTCTTTCCAACTGTCGCACCTTGCCTTTCCTAATTGGGATCAAGAATTCCTCACATGTTTTTTGGAGATGCTTATCCACGAATGTGTTTTAAGCTTGTGCTGATTGTGTCACATGCAAATTTGCATGTTCTTTTACAACATGCAGATTTATGGTTTTTCCTTTTAGCTTTCTAGGGCGTTGTTTGTCTTCGCAAACTTAAACTTTGAATCAGAATTCAAGAATATCCACCAAATTGAAGAACAGTATGCTTTAAAAAAACATCTAGTTTTGAATTTGTGTTATGATGTTTTAAACATTTTCAAATGAATTGGTCAGGTTAGAGCCGAATATGTGTAGCCTCTGAAATTGAGAGTGTTAATTTCCAGCACTTACCAAATTCTTTTTCGGATCCGATTGAAAAACATGTTGAAAGGAGAGATTTTTCCAAAGCTGCACAAACCACTAAAATTTTGCAAAAGGAGTTTTTGCTACCGCAAAAGCTACACTTGCCTCTTCCACCTTCACTTCTTTCACAAATATTGCATCAATTACAGAAATGGATGCATCCGACCGCTTCTTATTAATTTAAACATCGTAGGCTTGAAATTCAAAAGCCGAAACGTTACGAAACTAGGAGTACATGCTTATAATTTGTCAAGAAAGGGTCATAAATCCTCCGTAAATGTTCACAGCTAATTTTTCATCATAATGTACTGGTACTTTAAATCCATTCAATTTGATTTTTTCTTCATTCCTCTTTTTCCATCTGGTTGAAGAAGACTGGCTCTCTTGTAAAAGTCTTTTACGAGAACTCCCCGGTGTTTAATATCAAGGAAAACTGGAAGTTCCACTGATTGCAAATGTAATCGTACAAGTTTAATATCGCCAGCATTGTAATTTTGTGATTTGATGACCATAGCTTGGGCAGCATAGTCCTTTACTGCGGTGCACGATTCCTTCGATTACTTAGGCAGCTATTAAGCCCTCATTAGAATAATGTAAATAAAAAATATCCTACTTGACGGACTCTTTTTTTTCAACTGCAGACTCCAAGCCTTTTCAAACCATTTGAGACAAACACATATCTTGAAATCGATTACAAAATGTTGGATGTGATTTTGACTGAGTTTTCTTGATTATGATTGCCTTCTTCCTCTTCAAAAGGTCGGGAACCGTTCTCACATTTTTTTGGATGCTAAACTTTCCATCCAGTAATAAAGTAAAATCCACATCGTAATAATAATGTAAAGTGTATGTTAAGCAATAGAATTAATGTAGATTGTATATGAAGGCTCACTGGGGAGTCTCTCCTTAACTTGCTAACTTTAATACTAACAAAGTTGAGAGGTAATGGACTTTTTTCCTCATTTCCACTCGTGTCATTTGCTTATTCATTCCATCCAACGATTCAACAAATCCTCAGAGAGCAATAAAATTACTCATGAGAAAATAAATTAAGATCCTTATTTGGAACAATGTATCTCCTTAAATTCTCTAATTCTAAAATCCATCCCACTGTAATGTTTATTTGTTTAATTTTTAGTATTATGATATGATAATGCACTTTAATGCAGCCTATTCCGGATTGACAGTCAGTCACACCTTCTTAAATGACGAACCCATCTCGTCACTTGCCATCACATCAAACTTTTGTTAACTAGTTTCTCGTGGGCTTGCTCACAGATTACGATTAGTAACAGACGACTTCACTCATCATAATATATCATCAAAACATTAAACATCAGCAGAGGAGGTAAGAAGAAGGGTTATGTGTGTAGGCAATTTTAATTTCTTACTTCATAGGCTACCCCCACCACACTCACTTTGAACTGTTTAATTACTAAGGAACGTCATTTACCGGTTTCTCCGTTTTCCACATATTTAATTCAGAATAACTTGATTCTCCAAATGAAGCTTTCCCCTCACACAATTCTAACTCAGATTGCGGATCTCATCCCTAGTTGCGTAAGAACCTAATCCACAGTCAACAGTTTGCCTCAAAGTCGACCATGTCGGAATCAACATCAAAATTTTCACAAATCCTAGCAAACTATGATGCACCGGTTTCAGTTCACCTCGGGCTTTGATAGATTTTTAACCAACATTGCCATTTCCTAGGACAATTCATTGATTTAAAAGTCCATAGGAACTACTCTAATCCATGTTTGCGCTTCCAATGAATGTCACAAATCCAAATCACCTTAATTTCAAAACACACGACTATTGATTCCTGATTTACGGATCCCAAAAATCTCAAGCATATCCTTGCTTAGAAGACGTCACCCAATATTGAAATCAAAACTTATAGAAGCGGCTCAATCGTAATTTGTTGTTTAAAAAGACGGACAAGCCGTACTGCAGAGTATAACAAGCCTTGGCTGTTACACCTTCGAAGGAAAGCAATTGACTAAGTACGAGTACGATCACATCACATCACGGTGAGAACAACTTGTTCTCATAAGGAATAGAATGGACGTGGACGAGTTGTGCGAGTAAAAGGTTTACAGGCACATGAAGACAAGTACAAGAATATAGTAAACCTCAGCAGAATGTTTTCTTCAGCCCCGCGGTACACACGATACGTATAGTAAAGTGTAAGCAAAGCATAATCCATGCCACTCTTCGAAGGCAATGCTATTGTGGCTTCCCTCATACGAAATGCATACAACCTCGAAGGCAAGTCATGGACACGACACACAGGTAACCCCGCAAGGTACGCTAAGAGATGAGGAGATGCAGTCCAATCTAACTATATTTCTTCTTCGTCTACACATCTGCAGCTATCCTGTCGTACCTCTCCACCTTACCTCAAGCAAGTTGGAATGAAAAAGAAGTTTTGTATGGACTTTTAAAACTTTGAATGTATTGAGAATGATAGAGATGACTGAATGCATGGCGTATGGAACTTTTCTTAAGGGAACCCTTTATATCCCCGTCTGTAATTCCAGGTATCTCATCCATCCCGTTTTTCACGGCGTTCGACCATACAAGCCTTTACTTGGCTTCATCTTAGGTAAGAATCCGGGTGTTTTTCTTCTAATTTCGCTATGACGCTCTATAGCCATCGTAGTTGATGAGTCTGAAGTCAAGATACTATGGGCAGTAATAATAGGCTTTTATTTGGAGATGGTGCTTGCCTTGTGTTTCGAAAATGCAAATTAAATGTAGCCTTGGAATCAGTATGCTGTTTTTTTTATAGTTTCGCAGCTTCATCGCAATCGTAAATGTTGTAGCAAGTTTTGAAGGGCACATTCCTTTCGGGACGAGAAGACATTGGACATTAGATTAAAATACGGCTGGGAGTAAATGAGGGGAGGAATCCTGTTTGACTGTAGATTGTTCTATCTTAAGTGGCCAAGGGCTTTTAATCTACGGAGAGTAAAGTAGCAAGTTTTCTTAATTGCAACGTATTACGGTGATTAATTTCCTCTCAATAATCTCAAGTGTGTCAAATGAATGCTCATTGTTCAATCATAACTTTGCTTCTACTTTGCATCGCATTTCCCTTCTCCTCCGGGCTTCTCTCTTCCTTTCTGTCTAATAGAGAAATAAAAAAGTACAGTTTCAGGTCATAGTTCCCACGAACCTTTTATCGAAACTTGCAGAATTTGCCTACCTGTATTTATAATAATACGGCTGGGTTAGTCGTGAATGGCGACGGCAGGTAAGAGCTCATCACGTGTGGGTGGCGTTTGCCTCTTGTAATTGTTTCCCTACGTACAGAACACGGTGCAACTAACATTTTAATGTTTAGCCTCGTACATTTTACAAAAACTAAATCCACCATTTGAACCTAGTAAATTGTAAGTATAATTGTACAGTAATAATACCAGACTCGATTTTATTCATTTTCCCCATATCCATTAGACAATAACTTTATTTAGTAGTTTATACTTTCCGAAACAATTGTTTCTTATTTTGCCTGTTCCTTTTTGTTAAAGTGACAAAAACTGTGTTTAACTCGGCTGTAAATTCCCTTAAAAGGCTATACATCAATATTTCAAAATGTGCATATTCATTTACATTTGTGCGTAAGCGAGAAAGTAAGAAATTCTGGAACGGTTGCTTTGCAACTAAATCAATTCTCCTGCTGATGAACAAAAAGGAACAGGGTCCTTAGCTTCTCTAATCCGTGACACGGTTGACTTCAGCAGCTTCAACTTGTCACCTCTGAAACGTAGCCAAAGGCAGACCGGAAACGGAGGGGCTCAATGTCAAACCCTCTGCATAAAGAAAAAAAAGTATTGTTGTTCAAAAGTAAAACTTACTTACAGTTTCCTTTCTACCCCAAACCCAAATCTTTAAATGACAAATCTTCGCTTGCTTTGAAACTAAAGTTTCTCCTTTCCCTGCCACCCTACCATTGATAAATTGACAAGAGGAAGACAATGCATTTTAAGGAAAAGACAGAAGGGTGTAATAAAATGGTTCCAAGGCCCCAGCTAAATAAATTGTAAGAAAAATTTCCTACTCCAATACCCGGAGTGTGAGAACTGTCAGAATGTATTTTGTTAATTGAAAAGTAAAGTCAATATAGCACCTCTACAGTCAACAGTTGCACCGACCACCGTTATTTTTGGAAAGCACTACATTACGTGACACACCTGAGAATACCGGCAGACCGGGACTTGATAAGAGAGCTTCCTCAACTTTTTCATAAATCAACAACATTCCTTCTCAAGGAGGTTGATACCGGCTCAAGATCAATATCAAATATCACCCTCCTGCACCATCATAAGCCTCTAGGACGAACTTTAGATTGTCTATCTCTTCCAAGCACGGGAACTTGATTATACGGTTTGATTTTGTATTTCCGAATGAAGGACGGAAATCCCTGAAATCTTGCACCTACAACCAACACGCAATCCTTGAGGTTTCAATTTGTCAATAATTCAAATGAACATCTATCTCGGTGTCTTTTCCAATACAAAAAAACAAGGGTTCCTAATCTGCTAAAAAAACTCCTGTTCGGTACTCGATTCTGAAGAACATTTCAAGCATATCTCACGCTTGGATTTCCTGATATTATTATGTATTACTTAAATTTCACGAGCAATTACCATCAGCTTTTTTGCAAAAAAACACAAGATTTCCAGAAACTACATCCATCACACATCACCTCTTCCTACGTTCTTCTACTCCCAGGGGAGTTTTTTAATTTCATGATTTCGTTACTTGAATCCATTATGTCATTCCAATTACTACTAGCCTCTGGCTTCGCATGTACTTCTTCTTACATGTACATGTTTACGAGGATGTTGGATTTGACTTGTGTTGTTGTAGCCGTTCTTTTTGCCAAGTCTTTGGCGTCTAGTAATCGCCATTGTATCATCATTATATTACATGTCGCGATTAGCATTATGTTGGAGTTAAGTATTCTTTGCAGGCAATGCGATTTTTCAAATTCTTAATTTCCCTTCCAACAACCTTATACTTTACGCGTAGTTTAATTCTTGAGCTTCAACCTCCTGTTTCCAATGAATCCCATTGAAACCTCATTCAGGAGACATTCCCACAGATTCAGAAGATCGAGCTATTTCCACCCAAAAAACCAATAGGAAGAAGAATGGATTGAAGACCAGCCATGACACTTTCTTCTCACAGAATCTGAACACATCTTCAGGCAGACTATATACTTTGCGTAATAAGGCAGAGCTGAGGAATGACTGCTATGAGTAAGGGCAAAGATAAATGATGGTCATGATGATGAGTGGAAATTACGGACCACGTAAAATCTCGTGAGAAGCATACAGATTTTATTTCAAGACTTGTGGGCTTATAAGATTATCTTGCGTTTTCTACTTCTTCTTCGGCTGCAGATTCCGTTCTAAAAGTTTGTGCCCCAGTGCCTTGAACTGAATTATGCTGGAAAAAGGCTGAGCTAATGACCGGATTTGGATTATTCTCGGCTCTAATTCCTTCTTCTTCGTCTAACTCCTTCCTTTCAAAAGATTCTGCAGAATTTTTAATGCGAATAAGCGCTAGGAAATTGCATCAACAGTCTTCTATGACATAAGACGTGTTCCCAACATCCATGTTTCCGTCGGAGCCATATCCTCTGGGCAATGATTTTAAGACTTAGGATGGTAAGGGGTTTTGAATCTAAAATTAGTCTCCATTTATAATCCCACAACCGAAGGGATTGACTTATAAGTAGAGTAAGTAATAGTAATAGATATCATTACATTTCTCGTAATGATTGTGATATGTGATTAACTATAATTGCATACGATAGTCATAGGACCAACACTACCACTGTACGCTTTCCACCCAAAATGACAATGGGAGCTAATGAAACAAAAACTCATGGACAGAATGTGCAAAAAAAGACACGTTTTCATGCCCTGTACATAATCGTCTTTTCGGGGAATCAACTGGCAGCTGGAGCAGTGTAGTAGCAATATCACCCACAGAACTATTGTAAGAAATTGTGAGAATGCCTTAATTAAGGTTTCGCATTTTCCCTGAAATTAAAATGAAATCATTCAAATCCGTCTACCCCGTCCTTCAAAACTAAAGAGGGAGTTGCACGCGGGTGGGCACTGATCCGCAAAAGGTATGAGAAATGTATACGCACTTGTTGGAACGGCAAATATATTCAATTAAACCTTGGACCTCCGAGGTAATCAGTTTTCATTATTCCGCCAACCTCGAATCAATTCTTTGCCATTTTGCGTCTAGTCATGAAGAGGATATCTGCGGACAGGTTGAAAATTGAAATCAGAGGATGTGCACGGTTGGGTTTAAAAATTGCAATCGATGAGCCAGCCCCGTCAATCACCTCGATAGGGAAAGACGCATGCCATTATCCTCCTCAACTTGTGGTTATCTCATTTGTACTTAATATCATTCACTTACACAAGTCTCACCCTCAATCCCTCAATACATAAGAAAACAAGGGAAGTTGAAAGATATTGAATGTTTGGATCCACTTGGGAAAACCTCTAAGTTTCTCATCAAGATGGGTGGTCAGCGTTCCTTCTTCTTCTTCCAGACACTGAAGAGTCCTTTGCCTTTCTTCATCTCTACATAAAAATGTATTCCAGCAGGTCTGATAAAGCACTAAACTTAATGTGTGCTCTCTGGTCGACGAGACCAAACCTCCTAAAAAAACTCTCCGTAAAGAAGAAACGGGGAGGTCCATATAAAATAATAGTAACATAAAAAGAATGCCGGATGATTATTATGTCCCTTCCAGCCAGCTTATTAGCTGTAGTCAACAGTTTGGATTTTAACCTTACCCCTTCCAGTCCAGCCGGCCAAGTATTAACCAGACTCTTGTTTGCAAAACAACATGAAGTAATTTCAAGTAATTTCCCTATCGACAACTAATATTCTCTATGCATTTCGGCTATATGAAGCTGTGGGTAACAAGCTGGAGTTCTGATCGAGGCTCTTTAACTCTGAGTTATTGGTTCAATGTTCTTAAAAGGTCTACTGCCCTTCGGTATTCAATAATCCATACAATAATGGAGGAAATTAATGGTAGAGATCTGCATAGATTTCGAATCACGTCGTTAAAATTCAATACGATCATAAAATCCATAGGAAAGCCATCCCTTAACTCCTATCACAAAGCATCTAAGATCCAGCACATAGTATCCCAAGGATTTACATCGTCGTCCTTCCAAAGTAACTCATCCATCTGAAATTCTGAAAACTCCCATCCATAAGTTTTTCATTTAATCTGCCTTATGGTTTTGAATACAGAAAAAAACCGGGGCTGTACCGCATTCGTTTTTTGTCTTTCGGTGTATTAAAGGGTTCAGCTATTATCTTAAGTCAAATTACTTCAAAAGGTTCTGTATGACCAGCACCGTCGACGGTATTCACCCTCTGGCTCTCCATTTTACTGTCAACCAGTCCAGCAGATTCATTCTAATTACTTTCAAGCCTTTTATTAAATTTAAAAAAAACTTCCTTAAGAGTATGATGCGTCCTAGAGATTGAAACATCAAATGAACGGGTTTAGGTTTCTACTGTTCGAACGAAGGCACTAATTCTATAGCTAAGGAATATGTGTCTGAAATGGTTGGATCCTAATCATTTAAATAACATGATTTCTTGAAATCTGATATTTCGTTTCATTAGATTTACTTGTGAGGAGGAATTCTTGAAATACCTCCCCAGTTTGTGACACCTCTGAAGGCGTTTACCTGCTACGAAGGTATATCTGATTTTATTAGAGATTTAGTCATAAATCCTAAATGCTCTTGCGTCCGCTCGTACACACAACACACACGTATCAGAGTCAGACAGACGATTATCCTTGCCCGCGGATACTAATTTTTAACTGTCGATCTTTTCAAACGAGGATTTTTACGGTTTTCACAGCTATCTTTACAAACATCAAAGCAGAAAAGGTATACGAGAGTGGAGGAATCACATTCGTCCCTACAAGAACCTACCTCTACCTCACCCTCTCACCTGCACAAAATCCATTAGTAACAGATATGAAGCACACAGGAATAAAGCCCTGCTGTACATACTCAGGAGTACCCACATAGTTACGACGGCTTTCCCAGTCAAAAATTAAAGGAAATGCCGGACCACACGTAACATCATCCTTACTGCAAATACATGCAACCCACCTGAACTCACTAAACACCACGATTTGTAATGCATAACAACATGTTACGAGTCGTTCAAAAGGTCTCCTGGCAATCTGGCTAGACTAGCATTCGTAACATCCTTTGATATAATATATGCGAGGCAAAATGCATAAAATTACGGTGAGGGCGATGCAGAGAATTGAAAGATTTACAAATTTATGAGACTTTTTTAATCCTTTGTCGTTTCCTCTGCCTTATTAGAGTGTTGAGTCTTTCCAATGATATAGCATTTATCTATTTCCTTGCAGACAGTGCCATCGCAATCTTTAAACGCCTGCTTATTCAAATTCCAAAAAAAACCGACAGACGTAGACGAACAAGGCAGAGTTGTGCCAACTCTGCCAACTCGTCTATAAATACGGACTAAGCTTGCCTAACCCAAGAAATCCTGCCTTCACAGTCAGAGATAATTTTTTCTTAACCCACTCGCTTGTGGCCCTAAGAGGGACAAATAAATGGTCTGAGGTAATGATCTTTATGTTATTGTCTTGCAAGACGGAGGAGAGTATCGTGAACAAATTACAGTCCCAACTGTCTTCAAACGTAATAAACTTGAGGTAATTGAGAATTGGGAACAATTCTGAGCTTTTACTTTTTGGCCTCGATTGATTAAAGTAAATGCTAGTTCCAGCTCCTACCTACCTGCCTTCCTTGAGTTGTGCATGAAGTTCCAATATTAATGTCAGCCAATGGATTTCGTAACAAAGGAAGCTTCTTACACAACGCAGAGGGTGGATAAAAATATATAGATCCTTCTTTTTAAGTGGTTTACCAAATCGGTTCTACAAGTGGAGGACTTGATTTTTTTTAAACCCAGACGAATGATTTCTGTCAAACGACATCAGAACACAATGACTGCAGTTGATCATATAAGGCTGGACTGAAAAATATCGCGTGTCCCAAATTCATTGCTACAAATTCATCCACCAACTCGCTTTCGGAATAAATCATCAAGCAAGCCAAAATCCTTATTCATAATAATTGAAGTAATGATTTACGGTCAATAAATCATCACAATCAGCATCAGCATAAACAGACCAACCAAAGTAAGCAGAGGTGAAATTAATCAGACACTCCTTATGATGATGGATGAAGGGGTATGTATTGTACCTATATGCACAGCATTGAACGTGACAGATCTTCGTGGTATAATCAAGGCCCCTATTTCTAACCTAGTTTCGCCAAATGACTAATTAAAACCAGATTGTTAATCTTAAGTACTTAAGCAGGTGGGATTCAGGTTACAAGTTATAATCTCTTTCCCTGCCCTTATCCAAGAGCAAGGGAACCCAGGGATAATAAACGGTATCATCGTTCCTCCTACAGCAAAAGAGATGTTTGAATTCTCACCAGGGACACTTCTCATTAGCGTTTGCATGGGAAAAGTCAATACCACATGTGCATTGTACGTACGTATATAGTGACAGTAAACAGAGTTTCATCGTTAGCGTTGGATGAGATACCTTGTTAAAACTAGGGAGGTTAATAATGGTGTGACCAGATCCAGTGGATCTCCGCTCATCAACCACGATCCTACGATTCATCCCCAAGAATTTCCGAATGATTGAACATGCTTAAAGGATTGAATAAACGATTTTTTCGTCTACATGGCATTCTTATGGTTGGAGTACTCAAGATCGAGATGTGCAGGGATGTGTTTTTTTTTAAATTATGAAAGCATTTTGCCAGTCATTACCAAAATCTCCGTGAAACTCAACTTGCCCTTTCAACTGGAGAGTTTAAAAAGTAGAATAATACATTATACCCTGGGATTTTCTTTTACGAGGTGGGAAGCTGAAGCCGTAGGATGCATCTTTTGTACTCTCAAACTAACAACAAACAAAACCCCTTCAGTATGTTAATACTAATGTCAGCATTCCTTTGTCCTTAAAGTGGTGTTCAATGGGGAATGAGGATTAGACGCAAGGGAGGACTTTCAGTTCTGTGTCATTATCACCGACCCTGTCCCCGTATTTCTTATTACGACAGAGGGGAAGAATAAGGATTTGATACGATGATGAGATTTACGAACCTCTCATGAGGTTGTTACAATTTGGAAAAGTCTCTTGTTTTAATTTGAAACGATGGAAGGAATATATGTACCAAACGTGGAAGAAGAGGAATTACTCCTGGATGAAGACACAGCCACACACGGGTATTCTCTTGAAAAATGCTGGTGAGAAAATCAAGGTTGAGAGACATGAGAGGCGGATATACAAAAAATTAAGTCATTCTTTGCTTCTCCTCAGAATTCAGACAGAGCCATCCCCTTGAATTTCATGAATTTGAATTCATTATATGACACATAGAATGGAGGATTTATCTTTCTAGCTTTTTCTGGTTACCTACAATATTTTCATATTAATTACAATGAACAACGACAACCAGTAACTATTTATAAACATATGTAATGTAGTCTTAAGAAGTACACGGAACTTAAAACTACATCTTAATCATCAAACAAACGTAAGAAATCCCAAGCAAGTTATAAATTACAAATTCAAGCACTTTTCTGTCTCATCCTTAAACAGTAAATAAATGGAAAGTAAATTAATCCAAGCTGCCCAAACAGAAAACAATCTTTTTTTACTTAGTCTACGGAAACCTATTTATAATTTGCAAACTTCTCAATCCATCGGTCATGGGTACGGATATTTAAAGGCTGGTCATCAAATTATAAACAGAATTTGAATAATTTAAAACACATACCTAATCTGACATCAACTGAAAAGAAAGGCACGACTGTACATATGTACCAAAATACTATAAGAGTATGTAAGCTTGTAAAACATTCTTATCGTCCAAACCTCCAGCCTCCAAACTCTTTTAAAGAGACGACGACCGACGGAGCCTAAGCAAAACGACAAGTCAAACTTCCAAAGGCTTGCTGAGAAGCTTCTACATGTTTTCCACGTTTTTTGACGAATCTTTAGGAAGATCCAAGGCCAAGTGCATCATGCACATCTGATAATAAACGGTCATATATTAGACTATTCAAACAGCAAGCCTGGGACTAAACAATGCAAGTAGACAGACCAAACGCATCTTCTGCATAATACAACAATACAAGTCTACATCGGCGGCATTGTTGAGTCTAATCTCTACGAGTCTGCTATTCCTTGTACCTATCGGAAGACTGTCTCCTTATTCCAGCAGATGCTCAACATTGAACATCATCATCATTCTACCACCAAGCTAGTCTTATTAAGAATATCTTTCCCAGATAATCCTGACAGACGGACGGAACTACAAATGGCACTTCGTCCAACGCGTAATAAGCTGTACTTTCAAACCTTTAGAAGCCACTTTCGCCTATACAGCCAGCAATTTCCTCCAGCGTCTCTCATTCAACTTTCTGCGTTGGATCCTCCACTCTCGCTTGTGATGAGTCCACCTCAATCTTGACTAACAAATCTGATTGTATGTATATAAGAGTTATTTTTTACCAGCTTCAACAACACCGTGTACCAACTACGCTTAATAAATAGCTCCGGAATACATATAGGAGTTATGAAAGAAAAAAAACACCGAAGTTGCTTATTTTGTTCACTGGTACACAGTAGATGTACGAGTTGTATTTTGAATACATCCTTATTAAGGATAATCTATACCTTTTCATGCCTTCGACTCCTTTATCTTCAATAGCTAGTTTTAGGAAGATTAGATTGGTTATTTGTTACTCATGAAGTGGCTACTGCTTGTTCATAGAGCCGGTCCGAATCATTACTCAAGGTTTCGCCGGAACGTCGTGATCAAATGGCGTGGCTTAATCCCAGCCCTATAGCTAGTCCTACTAATGCCAGTCAACTTTATACCAACTTCGGAATTCTTTTTCCACGAGAAGCCTTGACAATCCCCAGAAAGCATGAAGTATGAAGTTGCTGGCTGGAGAAAAGGGCCTAACTTTTGAGACCAAGAATCTTATATACTTAACATATATTCAGGAATATATGTAGAATCAACCAAATGCGATATGCGAGAATGGGAGTAATAAACATTTTCATAAAAGTTGGAAGTGACACGGACACACGGAATGCCCAAGAAGACGAATACACCACAAATAAATTTATTGTCGTCTCCACCGGAAACATTAAACCTCTACCTGAAGAAGCCAACACACACACTCGCTGACTCACGAAGACGTTCGTCTTCAAAAGTTAAATTGAAATTAAAAACTCTGACAGGTAAAAACCACTAAAGACAAAAAATTCCCACAGAGTCACAAAAGAGACCGAAAGGCATAGTTATTAACGTATTAAGTCCTATTTTAAAATTATATTGCACCTCATTTTATTTCCCTTCCTTCCTTGCGTTAGTGACTGTGATTATTATTAACTTACCTGACTATGATTTCCTTTTTGAACACATACAGCATAAATATACAGCACAACAGTCTGCCAGTCAATCAGATATGATTATTTTGCCTCGAGTACAGACATTTCCACAAAGTTGCTCTCCGAACAGATATTTAATTTTGTCCATCCTCACGCCAACGGGGCAGGCTCATTCGCGTGAAATAACATCAAGATTCGTCACATCATGCATCCATATTGTCTTAATTGCCTTACCACCCTTGAAAATTACGAACTCTTGACTCTGACTACGGAAGAGTAACAATCCAATGAACACAGAATTGCATTCGATTCTCTATTACTTCTGAAATCACTTAGCCAGAACACTAATTAACATTAAAAGTCATCTACACGCGGCATATTAGCTGCAGAATAAACGTAGCCCAAAATTTATGTCCATCACCTGAGAACTGTCATCACTCATCACATCGTAATAACTTCCCTACCTAATCCGCCTACATGGTAGTCGACCATATTTCTCTCTTTCATCGTCGGCCTTAGTTCTGATTCCAATTTCGATTTTTCATTGTACCAAGTAGTAAAACTGACGGCTGCGGCTGTAAAAATCATGAGGTGAATCGAAGCCTGATATTAAGATTTAGACAGTCAGCGACAAAGGTCTGTAGCTGTTACACTCAGTAATGAATTAGATTGAGGCAAGTCAAACTCCTCCACTGATCCACCTGCGGAAAAGTCATCATCATAGATTCGTAATATACGACGGCCCACGTACCTGTCAGCCCGTCATATGATTACAATTCTGTAGCCCTAGAGTTCCAGTAGAATAGCGGTGTGGACTAGTAATTGAAGAATACATCTTGTGCATCAGTGCAAGATACAAAAACCAACGAGCCGGGCAACCCAGCCAAATCCTGCCAATTAGCCTTATCCGTCCAGCCCCTCCCGAACATCTTCCGTAATGGAATGCAATAATGTATTCAATATATAATTGCCGCGGCATTTCATAGTAATAGCACGACTTGATCAAATAATCTAGGGACTGAACAGATACGTTGGCGATCAACTGGGATGGCATAAAGATGAATATTATAGATTTCGTATGAAAAACTCTGGAGCCGAAGGGGGATTTCTCTCTTATACAAACCGACGTGTTCATCTCATTGTCAGAAGTGTCCATTGAATCAGTCATAAAAACTGAAAGAACATAGACCCCGTTCTATAAAAGTGTAACAATGAGTTTGAATGGCGAAAGATGATGACACGAGGCATCAAGGACGATCTTTGCTGGAGCTTTATACGCAGTGAAGAAGAGTTCAGAAGTTTGATCATGCTGGAGGAGAATCGGTTCCGGAAACCTTTTTAGCCGTGAGAATTTGTAACCGCTGGAGAATATTTACAAATGCAAAAAAAAATCGAATGGCACGCACACATAATGAAGGCTGGAATTTAGTCTAATCACTGTGGCCTAACATTAGAAATGTTAATAATCATCTGGTCTGTAATTTCGTGGTAAGCATTTGTCGGGTCAGGTCAGTCTGCCAGAATGCTATTCAATTTAATCTTGATTCGGGTGACTGAGGTACAGATTCCTTAACAAATTGTTTGCAGAACCAAGTCACTGTCGTGGTTAAAAATAAAATCCTCAATATTGATTGAAAAAATGTAACTTAATATAAAAAAAATGAAAGTATTAGCAATTCATTTCATTTTTCCAATCGGCAATTCCAATATATCAAATTAACATATATACATATTATATTAAACTCATATATTCAACGGTTTTCGAGTCGATTCAATCGATACACAAATTCTCAGCGACATTACTGGAATTGTGTAACGTCAACAATAAAATTTAAGAGCTTATAGCTTAGCTTTCATCACGCCGTGCTGCATTTACCTGTAAACAGTCTCTAGCTATACAATTTTCCAATACGACCTGCTGCAGGCCTAGGTGGGCCACACTATACACCAATATTTAATATGAAGCCACACATGAGATTAGGCTACTTAATTGTATATTCTTGAATACGTCATAAGTAGTTCTCATTCGTTGCAAAATAACTAACTAGAGTTTGTAAACAAAAGGGATGGCAAACCAAAGATATACACCTAACGCTAAAAATTCTAAACTGCATTCAATTGAGTATGTACCGGTAGTACACGAGTTTGTGAGGAATGGTTCTTAATTACAATCTATTATCCACCCGAATCCCGAAGATAATAATCTGCTGGTCCGGTCAGTACCAACTTCATGTCCACCTTCTCAAACCAATCAGCAACCGACTGATCCGTTCCAGCCCAAACTATACAATCCAATTCGCATGATTACCATTGCACATTGTCAATGTCAATGACAGTAAATCAAGAGCCAATTAAGTCACTCCACAGGCTCAGCAATAAGTTGAGTGATCTTGGCCATAATACAAAATCCCTGCACTTACTTGAAGGGAGGGGTAGAGAAAAAATTAGAGGAGTTTTGATTAAGATCAACCCTAGCTTTTTGAGCCTATGGCTCCTATGGCTCTCTTTTGAAGCCTACGTATTTCTTAACAAGAGACGTTACTGGGAGAAACCTGCGGGATGTCTTATAAATATGGAGGGGAAATGATCAAGACGCCGATTCAAATGCCAAAATCATTTCTCATAAATATTTGGATACGGAAGACCAACACATTCATTTGCCAACTCGTAGAAACAAATACTTATTTCCCGTAGCAGGAACCTTCATCGAAAAGTATCGTTCTCCATGATGAGTGAACGTAACCCCCTTTGAAGAATTTTAAGATAACCCACCCGAATACCATTTCCTAATCCTAGTCCGCGATTTTGGTGATGCTATTCCAAATATGTTATGAAATTCCAATTCCTTGTTACATGCAATGTACAGAACAGTGCAGTTGGCAGGGGCAGTGAATTGTTAATGATAGTTTCATCACTGTCCCCACTATAAGATACTTCTTAGGAATGAAGAAAGTTTAAGTTGATTCAAGTTGCATAATAGTATCCATACTGTAATTGGTATTATTAGTAATCAAGCGAGGGACTTTAGGCATGAAAAGAAATTAAGAAAAGGGGTGGACTGACTTCAGGTATAAAAGTAGCCTGCGTCAATAAATACTACAAGCTAGCCGTAAGGTCTTATTGGAAAAGGCTTGAGAGCAAAGGAGGCCGCCAAGGGAAATAGCCTGTTTGACAGATCGTTGAGTACTCCAAAGTAGTAGAGGGTGTAACGGTTTAAATGTGTGTAAACTACACCACGCATTTCTGCCTATTTAAAAGTGGCTATAGAGGAAGGTTATGGAAGGGCTCGGTTTTTTTGTGGGAGGAATGAGAAAGAACTGTTCGTCTATTAGGCATAAAATCATATTTTATCTGGATCATAAGGTCAGACATGATCGATGAAATATTACTTGAAGAAATGTATTTATGAGCTTGTTGTGGCATGACAAGTCAAAATACTCTCAGACTCTCTACAATTAAACACTGCATATGTCGTGAACAGCGACGGGATGGGAATCTTCCCACCTTACACCAGCCGAAAGTTGACCAATAGTTTCATTTAAAAATCTTGACTTGTAACCAAAATTATCAATAATTTCAATAGAAGTACAGATAGAATGTACAGCAAATTTTAATGTCAGTGTTGTTGTTGTCACTATAGCCACATCAGTGTTTTAAGCGATATCACATCTTAGAAAAAAGTAACAGACACTGACAAGAAAATCTTTTCGAAGCATGGATTAACTCATTTCTTACAGCTTCTTTACGTTATTCAAATACGGATGAATCCAGTTGTAAAAAATAATTCTGAATCTGCTGTCACAGATCTGAAGACCCAATTAATCAGGGAATCAGAAGCGAGTTGATTTTAAATTCTGCAAACAGATTACAGCATCTGAAAACGAATCAATCTGATCCATCTATTTCTATTGAAATTATTGATAATTTTGCTAAGAAGTTCCCATGAATGTTCTATCAACTAATAGGTTCCCATCCTCAACAAGTTCCTATCCTTGTTTAAGTTCACGACATTGCATACACACACATCTATGTACTCGCAGTACATAGTTAGTACATACTCTATAAAACTTATTCCTACACGAATATTGTATACAGAATGGGATCCTCTTCGGCTCTTCCACAAACCCTTTTCTCATTAGAATCCTAAGGGTTCAACAAGTTAGGCTCTTAATCATGATCTGGGGAAGATCCTGAATATTTCAGGGATATGAAATTCCAATGCATATATATTTGATGTTGAAATGTTGATTACTAGTTACTGTAAGGAAATTGAGCTTGAAAATCCAGCCAAATGATGTTAACCATTTTGGCAAACTTTACAAGATAAAAGTTAGCTGAGGACAAGCCCCTGCTGATGTTGATCTTGATGATTACATCGTAAACTGATCCGCAATCAGAAAATGTATGGAAATCGTATTCTGCTCTTTAAAAGTATAAATAAACAATACGCCAGTCACATACATTCCATTACAACAGCTCGAACGGCATCAGGTGAGTTCTATGAGTCTGTAAATGCAATGCGTACGTATGGGGAAGAACAAGTTTATAAAAAATATTATTTGATTCGAATTGAAGGAGGAGTTCTTCCGCTGGGAACTTCATTTCATTTTGAACTTAAATTGTTCATGTTAAGAGCCGATACTGGCTGAGGGAATGTTGATGTTGGAGGTTGGAAATGTTGGAAATGTTGGATGGATGTTGGACTTGGATGTGCATAAGTTCAAGTTTAAGGGCAATGGGAGTCTGAACTCTTTTAACTATGAGAATGTTTTGGATTGATTGTTACATTGTATTTTGGATTAACTTGTGGCTTAGTTCGCGTCACAAGCTTCTTTTTTTGTTACGATTGCATTGTTTCTTCCTACCAGAATTTCTTGTCATCCGGCCGGAAGATACGAAACCACAAAGTTGCAAGTAATTATTCAAGAGTAAACTATTGGAATCCAAACTAAAAGTCCCATGACTAAACTATTTATTATGCATTCCTATTTACTTTCTTCCCCATCCAATATATTCAATGTAAATACATAAAATGGTGAAACTCGCCAGCTCAACTGTAACAACGTCGTAGGCGTAGATATCTACCAATCGAAAGACGCGTCCCATTTTTAACTAACTTCGGCTATCATCGAACCCTTATTTTAAAAAAATTAGTTTTCATATGGAAAATATCGGTTTAGAATAAAAGCTCTAATCTGATTAGCTATAAAATTTCAAATCAGAGTAGATTGGATTTCTGAAATGATGTGCAGAAAATACAATTGACGTTTTTGACGTCATTCGGCTCGATCAGTTATGTTGATCGGATTGAAAAATCTGTTGGGAACTGACTCCAAATTGTTGAACAGAAGTGCAGTAATCTTTATTTTATGCTCGTTTTGTTATTCTATTCTATATGTACCACCGGTCACTAAAGCCAGAACATCCAACAAGAACATGATTCATACCAAATTAACCGAAGGCAATATATTTTAACCTAATCCATCTTTAAAATATTGAAACAGTATTGGAAACTTCATATGAATTCATACCTAAGTTTCCTATAACAAATTGAATTGAGTTATGTTTGTGTTCTTAAGAACAATTTGCTTATGTTCTTAATTACATAAACAAATTAATATACCATTCAATTTGAGGAGTTGCTCTTATAGATATAAAGTCAAACAAGTGGAAACAATTAAGTTGCATTCCATCTAACTGTCTCAAAACATGAAAAGGTACAAGCTTGATTCTTAAAAGGAACCGATGGACTTGCTAAGGATTACGGTAATCGTAGAACTAGGGAATTTAATAACATGGAGGTAGACACACTACAAAAAACTTCTAAGACAATGCCAACCTGATGTTGATGGTTCAGAAGAAGACGGCAGGTTTGCAAGGAAACAGACTGACCTGTGTGACCCTCCTTATCTTCCTTACATATCATAAATGTGTTACTGTTACAGTTTGCAGGAAAAAGCGGAAAAGTTTTACAATTTCTCCACCGACCGTGTGCACATCATTAAGGACTCCAATTCTCTACTAAATCCAATGTCATACAGTATATAAGAAAACATTACACTCTAAACAATCAAGATCTGAGGCATAAATTCGTGCAAAGGTAATGCACCGGCTATGCAGATATTCTATACTGTTGGATTGTTGCAAGCAATGTGACCCAATCTTCCGGAAGCAAAGTCTCATAAAAACATCGCTTTCTGTACCTTTTTCCACCACCACATATTATTAATGCAATGCTATTTCAACGGAGATAATTGTTCCTCCTGCTTTGCAAACTACATTCAACATTAACGCTTTAAAAAATAAACTTGTACATATTAAAGTTCCTTCCGTTCCCGAAGCTAATTGTTATATTCCATGTGTTTCTTCCATGCGTATTTGATTTCAAAGTTTAAGGAAACGCTTTCAAATGTTTACAGTATTTATAACTATTAAGCTATTCTACTAATTAGTTGTTATGTTTGCACATAGTTCATCACTATAGCTGAAATTCAACGCTAACTCCAACCAACAAGAATAAGGGATTAAGCACATCCCCTATTCGATTTCATCATCATTTAAAGATTATTTAGCTCCCTTCCAAATAATCTCCATTTCAAGCCTTCAATATTTTATAGTGCAGTGTGTGTATATGTGTATATTTAGTATTCCATAGTAGTCGACTGTAAGAACGGAACTCAACATTCTCTCCAAATAACGAGATAACCCCATGACCTGGCAGAGAGAAGAAAGGAATAAACACAAAGGGAAAGTACCTAGCCAAAAATAGTACGGATGATGATGATGCCTTATGAACATTCGAGTCATATGGAGAAAGTCAGCAGCAGTGTGCTTCTGCTGCTTCATCTGCCTTTCACTCATCTTGAGCAACACGAACGACAAACACGTGACACGCAATGCGCAAGCCCCTCCGGCCACCACCATGCACACGGCACAACATACAAAACGGAATACAGAGGCCGTCCACAAATTCCGAAAACAACAACGACGTCTGTGACCAATCTATCTAGATCTGCCTCATCGAATTGGATAGGAGACTAAGCAAAAGCAAGTTCTCAGTCAGTTGTGGACGGCCCCTTTAGCTGCTGTTTCTGATTTTGTTCCTTGCTCGTTTCATCGGTGTCCATGCCAGTCAGTCCAGTGAGTCCAGTCGTGCTTTGGAGTTTGTGGAGTTTGAACTATTTTTTTTATTTTTCAATCGTTCATTCTTATTGGTCTGGTCAATATTCATCAGAATCAGGTGAACTAACCGATTCTGTGATGGATGCATGCACCGAAGAATTACATCGTCTAATTAAGGTATTGATTTTTCATTTCACATTTCACATTTGGTGAATTTACTCATTTGATTGCCCAATTATTCCAGGAATTAGAAATGGAGGGGGTGACTGCTACTGGGAGTTCATCCCCTACTGACATTACTGCCGGCGCGTCCGAGGTTCTTTCAAAGATGAAGGCCGGAGGCTTTACGATAACAAAGGAAGGGGTGGAAAAAGCTAGGGTGAAGGCAAGGGCCGAAATAGGTCCTCGCCCACCGCATGTCATCGAAGCAGATGAAGCTATGTTGCACTTTGGAAAGGAATTGAAGACATTGAAGACGGCCCGGGACGAAAAGAACGCGGAAAGAGATGCAAAGATTTTGGTAATTATATTGAATTATTGAGGCTCTCACTGTGCACTGAATTTCCATTCGCTTCTACGAGATTGAAAGTTTGTTTGCATTTTGTATTTGCAGGCAAGAATTTATTCCGACCTTCCAGCAATAGATTCCGAAATCGAGAAGATTGACGAGGATATTGAAATGGCGAAGGTAATAAAACAGTCTGCAATTCTCAAGACACAAGATTGAATTGAATTTGAATCTCTTAACATTTATGGATACTATTTTGGAAATTGTACTCATAAATGTTTGAGATTGTGGTTAGCTGTGTTATTCGACCCTCTTTGGCGTTGGACCCGTTGTTACTACAGCTCACATCTTATGTTGATATGCTTGATTTTCTAATGTGCATTTTACTGCAACTCTTGCATTATTAATTCGTTCAATTCAAAA
>JAQFZA010000120.1:0-58490 GCA_034695115.1 Desoria olivacea
AACTTCCCATACAATGAACACCTTAATCTATGCAATCTATCTTGTATAGAAAGTGTAGTAAATAATTGTTAATCAATCAACATTATGAATCAATAATTCTTAAACGTTTATATGAATATTTAAATATTATGTGCAATGCACTCCTTGTAAAATAATTACCACCTTAAACCTTCGGGTGAGTGGGCTTTACATTGTAATAAATCAATCAATCAATCAATCAATCAATCGTTAATTTCACGTATCCGAACAAATTACAACTGTTAAATTTATGTCTGTCTTGCCAAGTAAATGAACCGATTTGACTGCAAAAATGTATGTTATTAATTACTTGTTTAATGTTATCATTTGTACCCAAATTCGTAGGTATATGTGTTTTATTCTTTAGTTAAATACGCCTTCCTTCGGTTCGTTTGATAGTACTTTTATCAATGTGTTATTGATTCTGTGACATTTTTAACAAACTTTTTGTTTTAAATAGCCCTGATCAAAATTTAATTCAACGTTTTTAATGTTAGTCGTAGCACATGAAGGTTTGTTTGTAAATGGAATGAAAACAGACAAATATCCTAAAGTCTTAACAAATGTTTCATTGGCATCATCACAATTCGATTATTTTATTTTACTAATAAAAATGAAGCAAATGTAATTAAAACTTTATTTATACATCGAGTAATCAGTATAGTTCACCAAGATATCATTATGTATAAAAAAAATATCTTCGTTAAGTCTCTTACAATTTTATTTCGTAACGACACGTTACAGACTAATTACTGTCTGTTTCCCTACTTCACTAAGCTCGGTGCAGCGGTAACATGACATGACTCACGATTAACATTGAGCACTGGCCAACAACTTAAAGAGTTATTAATAAACATCAATGTAAACCGACAAAAATGACGAGAAACTGGTAAATTAACTGAACATACAGTAATGCATAATTGGAGAATTGCAGCTTGTGAAGCTGCTTGATCCCATTGTTTGAAGATGAAAATATATCTTGAGTTCAGTTATCCTTTGAATTTCTTCATGTACCTCAGAACGTCGTACTTTTCATCAAATAAACTCTTGACTAACAAGACCTAAAACAAAACAAAGAAACATTGTATCAGTTCCCTATCAAATGTGAAATTGATAAAGTCTAGAGAACCTCCAATCAAGCAATATTCATTCCCACCTGCAGTATTCCAACAGCAATGAGCACAATCATGTAAACCATAGACCAAAAGTTTACACGCTCGAAATTACTCTCAGCAATACTTCTATCTTTTGTTTCCACAAGTCGAACCGCATCCTGAACACCTTCAATCTTGTTTAGTGCAACACGAACCCGCTCCATTATGCCCTAAACAAAGCATTATCAAAAAGTTACACTTTCTTTCCAGTACATATTTACGTCGAAAACTTAATAGTCAAGCTCAGATGTCATTGAAATCACCTTGATATCATTAACTTGCATGTCGTAAACCCCTTCAGGCTCAAAGTTCTTCTCGTCATAGTCATTCCAATTCACGTCGTTTTCATTCTCAACAGTTACAGTGAAAGCAAGAGTCTTGTGACTGAAGTGGCTGAATGTGTTATCAAAGCACAGCTTGTAGAATCCTGGAACGGTTATGGGAATCCTGAAAGATAACAACAAACAATTTCAAGACATCCACATTACCAATAACTGCCATTGTGACAACTTTATATCCTATGGTATAAAAATACAAAGGCTGGTCCTTACTCGTGACGAGAATCGGTCCTACGAAACTCCGTGATCAAAGGTCGTCCTTGAGTATCGGAGAGCTGGAAGTTGATGTCCAGCTCCCCCTGATTCGTACCCACGACCGAGTAGTCCACATACAGAGTCTTATTAATCTCAGCATTTTCGAAAAAGCATTCCTCTCGACCAGCATCCACTTGAAGCATCAAGTCCGACCCTGAAGTTGACCGACCACCCCCTCCCAAGATGAGCAAAAACGTCCAGACTAGTAAGCCAACCCCTCCTTTGAAAGGAGTCATCCTCGATCTCCAATATTCTTCTTCCTCTCCTGTGTCCTGTCCTATAATGTTTAATGTTTAATGCCTTTTTAATTAATTGCAGTGCATTCCGTCTGATTCTAATTTCTGATACTACATATTGACTTACCCAACCCAATTTCCAAATGACCAAATCCAAAATAATATCAAACCACAGCCACCACACACACACACTGGATGCTGGACAACAGTTGACAGTTGTGCGGTTGGTTTGCAACGTGTCACACTTCTCGTCCCTTCTGCTTCTGACTCCAACCTTCGTGGAAATGTTTTGACTGTGCTGTTAAATTTCATAGAAAATGAACAATTAATTTTTAAAGATGACAGACACGAGGACAAGACGACAAGACACGATACCACCACCACCAACCAAACACGGAAGACAAGCAATTGACAACAAATCACAAATTCTAGGCCAAATTGAGCTGGCTGGAGAATGTTCCGCCGAACATTAGCAGGGTTTAGCTTTAGGCATCCTTCCTATGCAACTCCTCACCCCTCCGTCTTTGTCTCCTCCAGCTCTTCAATTCCTGTTTGAGGAGGACGGGCATAGTGAACTTCGGTTATCTACAACCACGCTGGCCATATTTTAAAATTTAAAATTTAAGGTGACCCTGGCTAACCCATCTTTCGTACCCGGAAGTTTCAGCAACTCGGAATCAGCCACAATAGTCCACTGATCCACTCCAAGGCACCAGCACATAAATATGTACCGCAGGAAGGGTGAAGAAGTTGTCGAATCCCAGGTACAAATAATAATATTTCCCCAAACTATCACGATGATACTAACTATGTCAGCAACCTTTGATGATGTTCCTTGTCCTTGTCATGGTTTTTCTAGCATGTAGTTCTGTTGAAAATTTCGTGAAATAGCTAATTACAGTCGGTAAATAAAACGCGGAGGTCGACGTAGGAAGAATTTCATTTGAAAACAGTCACCAAGTCTGGTGAATTTAATCCATCGGTATTTGTAAAAACCATCGTCATACAATATTATAAACTTATATCCTTAAACTTACGTGTACGAATAATGTCATGTGTTACGTACGATTTACGATCGATATATATATATATGATTAAACAGCAGTATCAGTATATGTAGTAGTATTTATGTATCCTTAATTAAATACACTCAGTAGGTTTTATGGATGGCACAACTTATAATCACCAAAATAAAAAAAACAACTCAGGCTGTATTCTATCGTGTGTGTGTATCCGTTTTTATATTTGTTTGGTATCGAACTTTTTCGGGGCGTAGAAGAGGTTGAGGCTACCTACATTTTTCTTAGCACAGGACAGAGAGTACAAAATCTGACTTCCTCATACAAAATCCGTATTCAAAGTTTCAAAGTATTACAAAAGAAGAAACTGCACAAGTCATACCTCCCATCGGACTTACTTGTATTACATATATATATATATAAAAAGACTGTAAACAACCTGAGATGACTGCAAATGATGCGGAATTGTAACTTAATTGTATGTATCGTCCTAAAACGGTGACTGAGGTCCGAGAAATATATTAGGAATAAGAAATACTGAAATTATTTTAAACTAAAAAAAAATCCCATACCTATGTTGTCCTATTTATTTAGGTATGTCAGCGTTAGCGTTGTTATAATTAATGAGACGCGTACTAATCAGCTTTAAGAATTTTTTGGAGCCTTTTCGGGTAACTGATTAAGCCCTCAATCAAAAGGAGTTTTGAGTAGACTCTCTAGCATCTGGGTAGTACAATCATACAAGTGTTCAGAAAACATTTCTCGGCCATCTCATCTTTAGAAGAGGAGCATAAAGTCAAAGGCGAGTTGTCCAAATCATTAAAACGGAGACATCTTTACGGTTCAAGGACTTGGCTTAAATGTTGGCCAAATTATATCAGTAAGAAAATAAATGTTTTTCAAAATGTAATGTCAAACGTCAACCAAACCAGATTTAGTCCATTGTACGACATTTTTCTGAACAAATCTTTGAAACTAGATAGAAACCAACTGTAAGTACAATGGCGAATTTATGAGTTAAGATTGAACACAATTGATAGCCACGTGAAACCTGAATGGCTTTAGAAACCTAACCAAACTGTTCATATTTAATTGGGTTTCATGGCATGGAATCAGTTTAATTTCATTTATGTCATAGGAGGCAAGATTTTCTACTTGGATTTGGACATTATATTTTTTCCACAACTCTGACTCAGGCTGCTGGTCTTTTCATAGGAACTACTTTAATAATTGATCTCGTTAAGGAAATTAAACTTTTGGTTTTGCTAGATTCATATACCCAGTACATTTGTGATGTCTTCTTCATTGCATTTCATCTCATAAAACTGGAAGAAAGTTAGGTATCTCATATACCATAAAGAAAAGTCACTGAGGAAGATTCGCAAAGTGAAAACAGTTAAGTACAAAAAATTAGCATATGAACGAACTTAAATCGAGGGATTATGTTAACAAAATGTCAGTCTACCTGCCAAAAAATTATTTGTTAAATGAAACATCAGACTTCAGTTACTTGAGTGAACGTTATAAGAATTACAGACTATACTAATACGCAAAATCTACAGACCTCAATATATGTCCTTGTGACGAATGGAATACTTTGAAGTATGCATTGCCCAGACAGAAACAGATTGTCATTCGATTCCATTAAAACAACCATCAAACGTTGAAATCTCAAATAGCGAGTCACCGAGAGAAACAATAAAACAATAGCTACGAATCTATTACACCACACTTTGAAAATGAATACCATAAATACAAGTAATAATTTGGTACTGATCGATTCAAATTACAGAGGTTCAAGCCCATGATCTTAGACATTAAGGTTTTACAGGATGTGGTAACATTCTGATCGGGCAGAACCTTATCTGCTGGCAGTCAATCTCGAAAAACTCTTTAACATGCTGGAAGCAATTATGATGATACTCGCTTACAAATTTTGAAGCCCAATTCAAGTTACTGAAACATTAGCAAGGATCTTATCATTAGGTCATCATACATCAAAAAGCGGGTTTGGCTTCTCTCTTCTCTACTACTACTACGAGGGTAACATCTTCAACCAGTTCTGTGTGTAGAAAAAATGATTTCTCTCTGTAAAGATATAACATCTCTTCTAACGTAGTAGGTAGCCCGAAAAATACTTAATTTAATACTCCAAAAACTTAGAATTCTGTTAACGAAGAAATTATGTCCGTTTTCTTCTTCTTGTTCGAAGATAGGGACTTTTGTTCACTGAATTCCACTCACACACATGTCGATTATTGATTCCACCAATGTTCTTCCTAGTTTCTTTTCATTCAGAAAACTTTTTGGAGAGGGGGGAGGGGGGTGAAGCAATACATTTTCTGTTATTTTATAAGGAACGATAGCGATTTCACAACCCAATAAACATACCAACAAAAATATTTGCACAGTCAAACTCCGTGAGAAATGATGTGGGTCAGGGGTCAGGTCATTTAGGGGATGGCGGCTGATGATAACAATACTGTTGATTGCAAAAAGTTGGCTCCAAGGGATAGGGGTTTCCAGTTATTTTGTCTTTCAGTCGCCTGGGCTTTCCTCACAGGGAGTTTGAAATTCACAACACGTACGCGACAACTTATGGTCTGGAATTGCAAAATCTGTTATACGCAACGAATGTTGTCTCTTGCACTACATTTTCCTACACTTCCGTCTCATTTTATTGTACTACACTTGGGATTTGTTCATCACCACTCTGGGAACGTCAATTTAACAGTACTGCGCTTTGGGCAAACGCATAAGAATGTTCTGTACGTATGACTCGTTTGATTGGATAGATTAATTAACTTAAGCTATTGAAAATTCACTGCTAAACCATGTGAACATTCTGTAAAATATGTTCGTCGGGATGTAACCCTTTAAGAGAGACGTGATGATGATCTGAAGGCGTCCGATGCCTTGTCGTATAATGAGGTTGAGATTGCTGAAGCTGCTGCTGCTGACTACGATTAATTGAAGATAGCAACGGATTAGTAGCCTCCCCACCTCCTTGTAATATATCCAATTTTCTAACTTTATTGCCGTGAACTTGATGATGATGGTAATGGGATGGTCCTCGTGGCTATAAAAAAAAATTCAGTTAGAACATCACAAATTCAAATTATTATACCGAAATACGTTGTCATATCCATTTATTTTACCTGTTGACCGTAAATATTCCTATGGTAAATGTCTACATCATGAGGATAAATGTGTCCTTCATCCTCTGAAAGATCGGAGACGGACGCTCGAGGAGACAAATGATTAGGCTTCTCGATCTCTTCATACACGGGATCCGCTCGATGAAATCCCACGCTTCTGATATCTGAGTAGCTACTCCCTCTTGTCCAACTTCCATCCGCACCTATATGTGGCCCTTTGCTGTACAGGCCAAGAATAGCGGCAGAATCTCCAGCGTATCGATGGGAAGGTATTCCACCGGCTGGGCCGTAATCAATGAAGAAGTCTGAAAAAACACTTTCATTTTAGTTCACGATATCTAATAGAAATATTTTATAGCGCAGTAGCTTTGTTTATCGTACCAGGAGATTGTTGCATTCCAGCCGCTACAAGCTGCTTACTGTAAATACCATCGTGATGATTTCTCATTTCTGCTTGTTGACGACTTAAAGTCAGAAGTCGACCGTCAATTATTCTTTGCTGAGCCATGTGGTTATTTTGACAAGCTTCTAATACTAGCCCACTCCCACTTCCCCCACCTCCAGGCCCTGTAGAATTAACTCCTTGGCCACTTTGAAGTTGTTGCTGAGAATGAGTTGACATTTCGGTATCACTGCTATCGGAGCTCTTCGCGCAATCACATAACTTTGATATCATCTAAAGAAGAGTTTATTGCTCAAATTTAGTTTACAATTAAATAAGGAAATTTAAAAAATGCAAACGGAACTTACGTCTTCAGATTTTAAAGAATGAAATAGAAGAATGGCGATGCCTTGAATGACAAGACTAACGCTAGCAAGATAGGACAATACTGGAGAGTCAGACTCTAAATCCAAAAGTCTCAGGGTCCATGCCAGAGTCATAAAAATGAGAATTAGCAGGCTCCCACGAAGCCAAGTTCTGCAAACAAGAAAAATAGTTTTATTTTACATGTAATCATTGTATCATTTCCGGCATCATCTAAGATTTTTAGAACAGGAAATGAATCCTTGATCATTATTATTCTGGATGTTTTATATTTCATGTTTTAGCTGCATATATTGAGCTATAATTTCCCCAAACCATCTTAAACATCAAAGCACTACGGATTTTTTATTAATACATTTTGACATTCTATGTACTGACAACTATAGAAATAACTTGGGTAATCTTTAAAAAAAAAAAAAGAAGCTCACTCTTCACACTGTTAATACAGTTTCATGTGACAGAAGCATCTTTAAAAAAGACTGGACTGACGAAAATAACAGGATTGTAAGTGCAGTAAGAACAAAACGTAAACCATTTAGTAAATGTGCCTACCCTGCATAGGTGTATAATGCTTTGTCATCATTAGGCTTCTTCGGCATTGCCGAAAGTAGTCCGCAAACTTTGTAGGAGGTGTACACTAGAACCGCAGCGGTAGCCTGTAAAGATAAAAGACAACTCATGTGACATTTCATTAAATTACTTTACTCAAGACACAGAGAATTTAATTCAAGTCGAAAATGGATTTTCCTTTCGGAGTAAATTAAACCATTCTGATCTGACATGAGGCATGTGATTTTCAACAAGCTTAAATGTCCCTTACGCGTAGTGATAAGTATCAAGAGGAACTAGGCTTACCAACGCAACGAGGACTGCAGGACCGACGAAACACAAGAGCGTAAAGCTAGTCTGAACCCAGCAATACTTCTCACTTCGATAGCTTCGAGGATCCAAAAGGAAGGATAGGAGAACTACTATTGCTGGAGAGCCATATGAGACACCGTAATACCACAGTTGACGAGATAATCCATTCTCAGCTGCCTCTACCACAATCAAATGCAGATGGAAGCCTGGAAAGTGCAAACGTACATTTAATGTAACAAAATCGTATCTTAAAAGTAAAACGAGTCTCCAATCCTCTTATCATACATTCGACTGAAAGTTAATTTATGGCCACATAATCTTAGCCATTCTTGTCAGCAAAGCCTCAAAGACAAGAGCCAGGTCAAAGGAACCCACAAAAAATAGTTCCTTTCTCTAATCATTTTAGTTACTCCGGGTACTTTTCGATTTCATCAACTCATAGACATTTATCCGTTTCTCGGGTCTAAAGCTTTTGTCAACCGGACGACTAACTATTCTTACCGTGAAGGAAGAGCCATAGTATGGATGCCAATGCGAAGTAGTGTAGCAGCATTGCAATGGCCGTGCACCCCAAGGGCTTCTGTGTCTGATGAATTCCCAACACGAAAATTATTTCTCCGATCAACATGCAGAGAAACAAGTTCTTCAGTATCATAGTTTGAAATACCTGTACAACAAAAAAAATGATTCAATAAATGCCAAGCTCCAGCTACCTTCAAACCAATCAAATCCGTCATTCCATATCTACTTGCTAATACTACTTCATTAGCATCTGAGTAATAAGGATGCAATCCTGTTATTAGCGTTTTTGCTAATTGCAGAGGATTATTAGTATACAGAGACCGACATTGTATTGCCTGTATTCATGTTTATATAAATTTACTTACTCTTCCATGTATGCAGAAATGAGTTATAATCAACGTGAAGACAAGGCACAGGATAACCACGGCGGACCCAACGTACATCACAACCTGAAATACAAAAGGACGATTACATAAGGTATGTCATTGTCTTAAAAACCTCCAGCAAGTAAATAACAACTATGCCTCTTTTGGTCGACTTCCAAATTCAGGAAATTAATAAAATTGACGAGGAAGATACCAAGCCTAACAAATAGACACCGATCCTCTATTTATCAAATCAACCGTCTAATCGCATCGTAATTACACCAAGAGCTTGGCACAAAGCTATAAATCTGTCATTTAGACAGCCTCAACGTTTTCTTCTGCAAATTCGTACAAACAAAGAGACTCTGTTAGGATACCTGTAACACTTGTGGTGTTGGAAGGTGCTTGGGTGGAGATTGGAGATCCATGAGTATTGCGAAATTTGTCAAATGTGTGCACTGGCACATTGTATGCGTCCGATTAGTTTTGACCACACGACAGCCTTCCTCTGACCATTTGCTGTGAAAGACAGGACCAAAAATATATTAAATTTCCATTCAGAATAATTTATAGTCTGTCCTTGTAATTGTTCACTAAATCACACTCCGCGTCAAATTTCCCCATCCATTGTAGCAGTTATGCAAAGCTTTCATTAATCCGACTTTGACATGTTCTTCTTATATGTCAAGCTTAAATTTCAATTTGAAATACATTCACGATTCACGGACAGAGGTTGATGAGAATCTAGTGAAGGGAATTCTGTCTGGAATGAATTCCATGAATCTTTGACTCTTATTTACTCCCTCCTCCTTTCCAATCTTTGTCTTGAATGATAATTCGATTTTAAGCGTAATAAACGCAGTCGCATGAGTTAATGGACTTACTCTTGAGTGTAGTCCCAGAAGACGCATTGAGGATTGCTGACATTGTCTAGCCACAAGTGACGAAGTGTCAACTGAACGGGTAGGGCTAATTGGATGTGTCTTCCTTGATTCAATGACGCAGAAATAACACGGGAATTAACTAGCTTTCTAATTTGGTTCGAGTCTCCATTTCCAGCTTCGATTGGCTGAAGTACCTGCAAAATGAATTCATGAGTAAATTAAAATTATTAATTCAGATCGTCCTTCTCGTAAATCTACGCCATGTCATGCCTATCTTGATCTTGGTTAAAACGTGATGGGCTGCATGAAATACGTCGAGAGTTTTAAATTATTTATAAATCATTACCATTAACGGTTGAAGAATGAAATGTTTCTCTATACAATTTTTGAAGTGATTCGAAGCATTTCCAAACCCGATCAATCCCTTTCCTGATTTCTCTACTCAAACAACACCTTCAATAAAACTACTTGGATTTTCTTCCACCGGACTTTTACTTGTCATTACTTGGAGCGTTAACCTAGTTTTATGTCCATTCAGCCTTTGCTTAGTGTTCCCAAGCACGTAAGGCTTAGCCTCTCATTCTTGGACGTTAACGTTAACCCAAAATAAACTAAAAGTACGCCATAAATGCGTTGGTTCCACAGAAAAGATTCGCAGATAGACTAAGAATTCGATTATAGACAAGGGAAAAGAAATCAATGCTTTCAATGACAAGCTTTACTTACATGTTCCAGGTTGTTGTAGGCAAAACAAACGAGTCGGACAAGTCCACCATCACTGTTTTCTCGAAGTGCTTCAGCCGGCATGGTTAATACATCACCCATTCGACCCCAATGATCTGTGGATTCGGATGGGAAATTGATTTCCCGTACGTTGTTCGCTTCTATGGCATAAATCGTTGTTACTGCAACAAAAACAAAGACGATAGACCCATTGATCGAGATTGATGGCAGGCCTAACTTTATCAATAGTTGTGGCACAAGTCCTTTTCTACTGTGGACGGGTAGGCCACACGTAGATAAAACTGCTAGTTTTTAGTACTTCATACACTTACAGATATTCTTTACGGATTTCCGAAGTGTCTTTTCTGAAGTGACTACGTTCGCCAGAAGAAAGGCATTGTCTTCCAATCCAACGAGTAAATCCGTTGCAATTTTCATTTGATCAGCATAGCTTAAATCTCTCCAGGGATCTAAACGAGCTTTCTCCAGCAAGTTGCTGCCAGCCTCAAGTATTAGCTGTAGGAGCTCGGCCGCCAAGTCCTCCCGGCTCACCTGATTTGTTAAGCTTCTCAATTGGTCATTCATTCGAGTGGCTATCGTTTTGATAATTCGGACTGCCGCTGCGATATCTCCACCGTACATCTGTTTTGTACTTGTCACTTGCGCCAAGTCACTGGCCACATTTGATATTCGATCTCCTTCTAATACACGAGCCTGTAGGGAATCATTTAGAAAAACCATTCATCAACCAATCTGCTGAAACCAGAGTTTTAATTAAAACTTAATGTCATTCCTCTGATAGAACAAAAGCCAGCCAGAGTATGAGCCAGAGCCTCGGCTTGTATGCTGGTTGAAGATTGCATTGTATGGAATTCCACATCATTGACGATTATTAAATACAAGCTAGAGTAGACAAACTCGAGTATGAAAGAATTCGTACCTGCAAGCTAAGAAGCCATGCCGATTTACAATCCGAAAGATCAGGGGAATCGGGAAACCACATGGGGAGGTTATTGTTTTGATGATTCTCAACACACTTCCATCTCGCCAGACCTTTCATTTCATATATATAATATTTATGTTAGACAATGCATTATCTATTTTTTACACCATTTCTTGTTATTCCATTTGAAATTTTAAGTTTAACTGTAATAGGGTAAGAGCCCTTCGATTTTTTTGACGGAGGGTATAAATAAATAACAGCAGTCTTACCGGAAGCCCCGCCGGGACATGCTTGCTTCGCTGTTTCTCCAACCAATGTCCAGTTCCAAAACATCCCTCTGTCCATTCTTGGGGCACAGTACTCTCGTGCAATATCTCGGCCTAAATAATCATGACACATTAATGAAATTATTAGACATGTTGAAACATTTTAGGCCCAGAATGCGAGCAATAACACCTAAAGTCAAAAGAAAGGGAAATTATGAGACACATACCTGGAGATGACAGATGCTTACTCTCCTTCTCATAGTCCAACTCGTCTTCTGGACCGCGGTGACTATTTTGCGTAGGAAGGACTGTTGGGCTTAAGGTCACAACACCTTTGGGCACACCAAGCCCACTCTTAGGATTAGAATTACTATTTGATTTACTATCACTAGTTCCACTCTCAGTTCCAGACACTTTATCTGACCACATATTATCTGCACCCCCACCGCTAATACTAGTTTCACTTCCCCTGGATCGTTCACGTTCAAACTGAGATGTCCACCAGCTCTCTGTAGCCTCGGCCCCACCAACGTCTGCTCGATCAGCTCCTGGCCAACGCTTGTAATCATTGTCACTTGGAGGATCATCTTCTCCAGAGGAGCTTCCGTCCCCATTGTCTCTACTTGCTCCGGGAGGACTCATAGGGTTCACTTTATTTAAAAGGACGGCATTCGTGGAAGATGATGGGGGCAAACTTGTGGTTGATGTTGTCAAAATCAGTGATGGATTATCCAGATCTGAAGGTTGAATCACCCCACTCAGCCCATAAATAGAATGGTTTCCAAGAACTTGAGGGCCATAAGGAATGATATCAGGAGCCAAGGGCTCCTCGTTATTCGTGCTAATGAGTCCCTTCGCGGGAGTACTACTACCGCTACTAATACTACCTATTGACTTAGTTTCCGTGGCACTCAGAACTGGGTTGGACGGGGCAAGCCATGGGGCTAGTGCATTATTTGGCCGCCCTCCTGGGACGCTTCTTGGTGTGGTTGTCGTTAAGGAACTCGCTGAAAACAAAGGAAACATGAACCCAAATTAAAATCCCATCACAAGTCATGCTTACCTCTTTTAACAAAAAAAAACAAATAACTAATCCTTACATATAAGCTTCCCTAAATTACAGGAGGACCGTATCATACATAAGCCCTAATTTCAAAGCATACCCAAAAAATCTCATGCTTCTTTAATTACGAATCCTTTCGGGAGACCGACAAATTGCAAAAACCCATAGCACAATCGGACCACACATCAACTGGTATTCTAAATGACTTCCTGCCACAAATTTCGCACGAAGCATACAACAAACAACAAAAGGTCATGACTCATGTCATACAGTCGTTGCAGAAAAAAGAAAACAGATTCATTTAAATTAAACAGTCTTCACGGCATTCAATATTCAATGATACCCAGCAATTTCAGTTATCTACCATCTACCTCCTCGGTTTCAAACATACAATCTCACAACGCAACAAGGGCCATATATCAAAAGCCTCTTGAAAGGCCGATGTGGAACACCCTGCTCTCCCTAAAAACCATATACTGCCGACCGAGCCCAACAAAACCACTGGGAACCATGGGGAAAGCAGCCAGTCCCAACCGAGTCATTTAGTATTTTCTTTCCTGGCATGGTATTACTTGCACATACAACTTACATGCTTACATGCATGGAACCCTCCTACACGGTTCTCACAAAGGCATTATTACTCCGAGAAACCATATGTTATTTCATGTAACAAATGTAAGGTATTTGATCCTAAGGCCGATGCCGACTCCTGACAACGAAAATCAAGTCAGGCAATACCAACTCAACTCCTGGAGTGGCTCAAGAGCCCAGAGAAGGAAACCCTGAATCAAAATCAAACCAGGAGAGAGAAAGGCCTACTTGCATGAAACTATAGGGAACATATATTCCCCACAATACACTCCCTCCTAGTCTACAGTACAATCAGTTCCACTAACTTCATTATACACCCGGGTAACAAAAACACCCGAGCCTTGAAACCAACATGCTGAAAATTTCATCCCGTTCAACATTCAGATATGCCGCAGCCAAGGGTAACGCTCTTGAGAACATTAAATCATCCGTCATGAGCTCATCATTACATCCAGTGCGTATTTCATCTGAATGGCATCTGAACAGCTTCCGATATTCATCATCTTCCTCACAATTTCTACAGCCTAAACTCTCTCCTCCATTAAAAATCACGGAAGACGGAGCCGAACTAAAATACCCAGTTTTCCATCCAATCCAATACCAAACCAAAGCCCGGTGAAAAGGAGTGAAAACAATAGAGTTGCATTGTTGTATCTCTCAAATAATAGTCCGACTAGTCATACATTCAGTTACCCAGCAATGCATTTCCTCTACCCGCAGCACGCAACCAAAGCGACGTTGGTAAATGGCCATCCTTCTTAATGGAGGTACTCCTATTTCCACAGGCGCATAATACCAGCCTCTACTTTTCTGTATCCGATCCGATAAACTTGTAATCAACTTCTACTTGCCTTTCTTTTCCTATTCCAGAGGTACTTTATCCACATAATTATTGGGTATCTACCGGAGAATCCAAACCCTTTACGTCATAATATTCAATCTCATTGCACGCCATGTCTCGCATTAAACCTTACGCTTTCTCTCAATACATGGCAGACATACAGACTGCCCTGCCTTTCTCCTCTGAAATCGTTTGGGCAAGGAACTTGGAACATGAAAGGCTACTAACTAACTATAAACGGGCTTAAAATAAACTCCTCTCTTTCTAATGTAATGCAAGTACGTCAATATTAATACAAAGACGACTCCTCTAGGACCCTATAGGAGTACAGAACGTAACGAAGGGAAGGATATAATTATAACTCTAGCTCGCATAAAATCATTTTATTATTACAGCCCCTCACATATAATACTTGATAGGAATCAACTTTGTGTTGTTTTCACTTTGAAATCAAAAATACACACGAACATGTGTAGCCAACCTGCTTATTCTTCTCCTATACACTTTTTCCTTCAGAACTATTCAGAAGAGTGTTCACTCACATGCATAGGAGTGGGTACGGGAGATCCAATACATGATGTGAAATGCAGCCATGCTTTCCAAATCGGAGAAATGAAGGAACACTCCGAGAGGACAGAACCTCCCGTAGTTCCTAGGAAGTTTGTAGCCTGAACCCGAGGAGAGTTTAGTATAACCCGTGGCAATGTTGAATGTGGCATGTTTTGTTCCTTTTTTGCAAAGCCATTATGCAAACATTCCTTGGAAAAGGCAGACATCCATAACAGTCACTTATTTGCTTACTTCTGCTCTAGAAACCCAAACCCATTATTTACCATAATATAATACAATCAAATATCGCCAAAGGTTATTGTTTCCTTCAATGCAGCCAAATTACATTTTCTGATTCCCTTGTCTCCAGAGGAGTTCTGGAATTCTATTCAGCCAGCAGAATATGTATGTACACTCTCTCATCACTCAACGAGCTAGGGCTGCCTCACTTTATTTATACACCAAAGGACACCACCAGCCCAAGCCAAGCCCCGTCTGGCTGGTGGATGAAAGCACTAAAGACAAGTTTTATGGATTTTCTTAAGTAAACTAAAATCTCCCTTCATATTTGATGCATATTTGATATTAGATTACAAGTCTTGCACGATGATGAGCTTCCTAATTCATTTAAAATGATGAAATAGCACTGGAATGAGGGTAGTCTTCATTTACACCTGAGCCTAATCACTTACTCCTCTGCGTATTCTCTATCTCTGCAGAATGTCGGAACACGTATTCTGAACCCTCGAGCCGTAGTAGTTCCATTAGGGAAAGCTGGTCTACACAACCACAAGGCTGGAATGAATACCCCCCCCCCCTTCATCACAAAATAAACTTGGTGCTAAAATCATCTTAGTGGACTACGATTCTTCCTTGATCATCATACATCATGACTCATCATCTCCAACAACACCCAGATAGAAAAGGAAGTGTAGCAAACTCCTAGAATGGAATAGAAATACACTTGAAGATTTCATAGAGCAGTTCCATTCCATTATCCCCATAACCGATCCTTGGCGACTTGGCTTATACCTCTCCTGATCAGATATTACAAGGATACTATGCGTACATGCATTCCTTCCTAGTGATAACATCAAATCAATTATGTACATATTTTCCAATCATCAACTCATCTCATCTCTCCACACACTTCTCGACTCCAACTGAATTAATAGCCCTGCCTCTCTTAAGTTCCACATTCTATTGTCCATATGCAGCTTTACAAAAACAAAGCCAAGAAGACATAGAAATCCTCCTTTAGAGTTTGTGAATCGCATTGCCACATCTAAAGGAATCCTAAATTAAGGTCATGAACTGCACAGAGAATTTTCAGCCGCAATATTCAACGAACTGACGTCTTTCCCTATACAAGAAAACAAAAGAACCACGTCGACGATGAAGGTCTTTATCAATCGGCTGGGCCCATTCATTGATTTGCATTTCCCATTCACATAAAATGACAACTCTGAATTGAATGACTCAGGTTAGAAACCAATTTTCTAATCCACGAGATTTCTTATACTTCGTTAAACAAAAGTCTAGGAAGAATGACGTCTTACCTGGTATGCATTGATACTGCACTTCTAGGTATTTGACAGTACCAGGGCAAGGGTCACCAAACGTCTTTGTGCTGGCCACCACACTGCAACTCCGTTGGTAGTTGCATCTGAAATTTAAAATCCATTTATATTAGTTCATACAAATCAGATTGTTCAAAACCAAATCATTCTCCCATCTTCTTTTGATCAATGCTCAATGTTTGAAAGCTTGAAAGGCTCAATGAAATCGGGTCAAAGAAGAACACATCCCCATTCCATGTCAAAAGATTCAATTACAAGAGATCTGACCTCTTGGGTGTGATATGATCAGAGCAAAGAATCTAGAATCTAGATTGACTTCAGCATGTCAAATATGTAAAGCTAATCAGGAAAAGTAAAGCAAAGCTATTCCAGAGGCCAACATGGCATATCTATAGTTGGACTATCTAGGATCAACCGTCACTCCACATTCAATGGATTCAACCTATAGAGACAAGATGAAGAATACTGGTTCATACTCCTCTTTCTCATTTTCAAAGGAGTATTGATCGATTGCTAATAATGATAACAAATATAGAAAAGAACGAGGTTGGCATCTCTATTCAAAAGTGTTATAACTCCCTGCCCTCATAAATAGATAATGAAACATCTCTCCAATCATCAAAATCCTACGCAGTCATTCAAAGTTTCAAACCAACACTTCGCAAAGAAAAGTAGGCAACGCATCTGTCAATCTGTCTGGAGGGTACAAGGAGTTTTTACAAAAACTATGAGCATCTTTCTTATTATTCTTCCTCTACACTTCATGTCAAAAAACCGCATAGCTACAAGCTACAAGAATATACTAGTATTACATCTCGCCTCACTTCAGCAAAAAAAACTTTAATCGATGACAGCTTGTACGATCTTCAAAACCCCTTCATCACACAAACAAGTCAGCTATTTACCGCTATGAACAAAGCCTTTCGAAGACTCCCAAGCAACAATTATACAGTAATGTAAGAAAGGCAATTTTAAACCTACCCACTATTGTACTACGTGTCAATTTTCATCGACACCGTTTAGAATTTTAGAATCCTTAGCAATTAAGCAGAATCTATGCGGAAATACTATCCTATCTATTGCATATGAATATATGTGAGCTCAAAATGGTTTTGTAGCAGATTCAGAAGAATGAAACTATGGATATGATTTACTATGGATATGTGCGGATCATCATCGCCTCGGTGTCGTTGGAATTAATTCTTTCCAAAGCGTAAGGGTCAATTTTTAAAACCATAATAATGATAATGCAATTGTACGCCTGAAAGATATATGGCCGTATATGCAACAATGCCGTATTGCCAAGCTTTGTTGTAAATTTAATGTTCTTTTGCATAATGAGCACGATTCAATGACCAAAGAAGGTCTTCTAAAATTACAGGGACTTCATTTACTATTAAAAAAATCATCCATGACAGCCTTGTTGCAACTCATACATCGATGTCAAAGCCCTTGTTGGTCAATCTTCTCCATGTGCTAAAATTCTGACGGCTGCTTGTTTACGATTTTCGTATTCTTGTAAAATTCTGCAGAAATTAGCTCTAGATTTATACGTGTTTCAAAATAGAGCTCCTTACAGAGTACAAACACAAAACTATAAGCCAGAGGGATTTAAAAATGGACTGAGTTGCCTAAAATTCCATCTTTGGCTATCTTAAAAGGATTGGAATATAGCACAACAGTTAGATTAGCTTGTTAGTGAGAGAAAACAAGGCTACCGACGGAGGAGAGCTTAATAAAGGCAGCAATGACACTAATCATGAAACCCTTAGCGGCAATCATGCTAGAATTTTACAACTCCTTCTGGCTTCTGCTGTTGCTGGGATGAAATGAATATGACACCATTGTTATTGATTCTATTGATGGATGATGACCTCAAGAACGATACTAGACCACTTAGCGAACAATAATACAGTGTAAGTGCATTGTTACTTTTAGATGGGAGTGAAGAGAGAGAAAAAGTATGTCGACTTACGTTCCATTGAGAACAAGGATGGATTTAGGACTTCCTGTTGAGAGAAAAAACAATTAAACGGTTGGACAAACTGATTTATTGCATTATCTCTAGTTATGTACTGATTAATAAATTAAAAAGTTTAACAAACTGGATGGATTTCGAATCACAATAAAATTCACATACCGCAATTGACACTCCACTCCGTGTTCCCATTCTCATTGCAAATTGTAATGGAGAATCGACCGTAAATGGCCCGAATCAGATGGATCACTTTACCCGGTTCACAATCGAGTCTAAGAACTGTTCCTTCGCATGCATAGGCAGTTTGTTTACCTGTAAGAAACAAGACAAATAAAAATCATTTAGGTTCAAAGCTTGAAAAAAACACATACAGAGAACATAAATTCGAGACCGTTTCTTGGTAGGCCGATTTCGTGAAATGGTTTATTGGCAGGAGCTACGCTCCCCTTTTCCTGTTTCCTTTACTTATCAGCCCGTTGTTATGTCTGCTCATTACGATATAAAACATCGATAGGAGGACATTACCGGTCTCTTGTTTGAGTTAATAAAATCTCACTCTAATTAGGGAACACGCATACCTTACGCACTCAGTTCACTGTTTTTTAGGACTCTCTCAAGCACCTTTTTCAGCAAATCGTTAAAGTCGGATTAAGTTCCGGATGTAAGCTTTACACTGCAAACCTCTTGCAGCTTAGCGATGTAGCCTTTTTTGCTGGAATTGTTGTTTCCTTTCTAAACAAAATCTTTTGCTATCTCAGTTACACCGTAGGAAAGTTATTTGAGCTGGTATAGAGCCTCGAAATACACATTTCCGAAGGTGACAAGTAAATACACGATGTATTCAATCTGCCATAGAACTTTTTAGAACGCCGTTTTTTAACATCATTTATCATCGTGATGCTCATTAGATAAAGACAAGAGTGGAAACAGGCATTGTCTTAGCCCACAACCACGTCGTCAACAATCACAAATCAGTGAAGATGACCAACTTCGCAACTGAACGGTTGTCCTTTACACCAAGTGTAAGTAATGAATAGAAAGGCTCACAAAAAGGCTGAAACCTACCATGGCTAAATTGTCGGCTAGGAACAAACGAGTAATTTTCGATTAAATTACAAACCAGGATTACATAGTTATACATAAACTATCCAAGCTAACGGGTTTCAGCCTTGGTGAACGCGACGAGAATAGAATCCCGTAGAAAAGAGGCAGAAGAATGGGGGCTCCATTTTATTTTCAGAGTGGTCAAAGCCATTGCCAATCTCCTAAAAGGATTCAATGAAGGAAAGAGAGTGTAGAATTATATGGCCATTATATTAATATTATTACAAAAATTGACAGGCCACCAGCACCGTTGCTCTCTGCCTGACCATCCATTAACACAGGATAAAATAATAACACCTAGGAACATGCCATAGCCAAGAAGAGAGAAAGAACCTAACCTCCGGCTGGAAGGATTTTAGTATTCCATTCCCATCAAAAGTACTAACTCATTTCCTATCATCCAATAAAAAATATAAAAAACTTTAAGGCGACTTCAGTAGTCACTTCACCACAAAATCCAAGTCCAACCACACCAAGGCTCTCTCTCTCTCTCTCTTCTTAGTCTTGCTTCCTCAGAACCATTAATACTTTTTTCAGGTAGAATATATAAAGAGACAATAAAACAATCAGGAGGAGAGTGGGACTTGAGTTAAGATTATGATATGAGAGGACCATGAACCAAAGGCCAGGACGAACCGTTGATCATTATTTCTAGAAGGAAAAGGTAAGACAGACAAGAGACCGACAAGACGAGAAACAACTTTATAGTCCAACCAAAAAGCCTCCTCACTTTTGTTCACTTCATAATATCCTAGAACGACGCGTTTATCAAAATTTAACAATAATGAACCAACCTTGTGGTTTTGGTTTTTGGCTTATCGGAAAATGAACAACACATGTAAACTCTATAGCTAATGGCAGAGGCAGGAAGGTGTAGAGACAACAAAAAGAAGGTGTAGGTTGGACTTGGTTTTGTCTAAAATTCTAGCCTTATGATATTTTGTATTTGAAGACTATGAAGGGTGTTGTAATTCCATCACCATCATCACAGAGAATTTTTCTTTAATAATCACAATGATAATAGGAACAATTATAGAGATGAGAATGAAAAACTTTTGTCTTGTCCAACTAACCCTTGATTTCTGCTTTTAATACAAAAGGAAAGCGTATGATATATTATGTAGTTGAATGCCCATTTCGTCATCCTCATCAAATTTATTCCTTACATACAAGGTTCCTTTTCGATACGCTTTTGTTCCCTAGCCCATTTCGCCAAATACAAGATGAAGAGAAGAAAAAATATCTGCATGAGTGTCCTATCCTTGCCAAAAAGTCTCCCTAATGAGTCTCGATGATACGTAAAGAACACTGACGGCATGAGCTGTCGACTGTCAATTGAAGCATAAATCAATCAAGGTCGGATTGTACTCTTTCTCATGGACATACGGCTTAAAAAGAATCAATATCAACACACCGTGAGATCCTCTCACATCTCGCCCACCATCTTTTCGCACTTCAGATAAAAATTTATAACCCTTTCGAGAGTTAACATCAACATGGCAACTTTTCTCTTAACTCCAAGTCCCCCGACGACCTGTAGTGGGTCCAAGTCGAATTTTCGAAGTCGAGTATAGGCTGTATGTGTTGGTCGACAAGATTGAAGTTTCAAGGGTAGGATCGTTTTGTACTTGTAGTAGCAATAGCAACCAGATATTTCATTGATTTAAGCCTTTTGTCTTTGTCCATCAGGATTATTTTGTTAAAATCCCCATTTTCATTCCCTCCCGAGCAATCAATAATACTTGAATACATACAATACATACAATACATACAATGAACAGATGGAGATTTACTTCCCATGTTCAGGATTTGTTAGGTGTCCTTTGTATTTTGTAAACCTCATAGATATTACGTGAACAAGAATAATGAAATGCGTGCAACATATCATGAGAGTGTTCCGTCTCTTTTGCTCGTATGGCTAATGGCATGTCTTGCCATAAATGAAATACCAGGCTAGTCAATCAAGAACACAGACATACATTTATGGTCATAATATTATTACAGGGATAAATTCTATGTCACGATTTACTCTTATCAAGCCAAGGTGTTTTAATAACTCAGCCGGCCCTTTGCGTGGACACAGCAGAAAACAAGGAAAGGAACACCTAACACGCTTTTTTAAAGGGATTTGTTGTACACTGTGTATCAAAAGTACAAGTACAAACTACTTCCTCCCTAGAAAATTTCAAATCCTTTAGACTAATTACTTTACAATTCATAATCTACAATCTCTCTCACCTTCAGCATATTCGAGAGGAACCAGGGCGCCCAGGATAAACGCCAGGATGAGTATGAAGCATCCAGGATGAGAGGCAGAAGGACACATTCTCTTGTCTTCTGCCCTCAGTCGGGTCCTCGAGATTTTCTAAAACTTCAACGATCCCAGCAGAAGCAGCGTGGGCCTTCTCCGTCTTCCTGTAATCCAAATTAATTAAATCAAAAACCATTAGTTGAATTAATATTTTCAACACCAATAGCAACTTAAAGGGATCTGGACTGACTTCATAATTTTGATATATACTTTTAGCAATTAATCTGATGAAAGTCCCATTTCATTCCTTATAACCATATAGGACACATTCATCGCTGTAGCTATTCATTCCATCTTCCATCTAATCATCCAAATTTTAACGTACAACTAAAAGCGCATAAAAAATATGCTGCATGACTTCATTGCTTATATAGTTGCAGATTGTAGACTGAGCAAGTGTGATGATAAATAATAATTTAACACTTTACTTTGCATCCAACGACGATTCTGATGATGATGGTTATGTATGTTATGTTATGATATGATGATGATGATGATTTGCATTCACTTTGCCTCTTGGGCGAATAACCTCTAGTCGAGAATCAAGATTCTTTTTAGGAAGATGCTCACACGACCAGCATGCCTATTTTCTGCTGTCAATCTTCCTTCTAAAGACACGACCATTCCTTGTTTTTTTTCCTTTTAAAAGCAGTTCTTCTTCTACATTCTAATTTCCACACTATCGTATCGTCTCTCTCTCTGAACACGCTTTGTTATTTGGAAATAAATACCCGGAAGTTTGGTAAGTTATGTAAATTGAGACAAAGAGAGTGTCATGTTACACAGAAGATAGGAAACAAAGAATTTGCCTACTAATTTGCAACACTAAAAGGGCCCTATTTCCACTGGAAGGAAGTCCTTACAATGGGAAGGAAATTCGAGATACTTATTTTATTAGCTAAACTTATTTAGGCCTAAAGCCCGTTTCTACCATTTTTTTTACTCAAGTTACATAGAGACGGCTATGCCTTTGTACACTTCGCCATAGCCTGTACCATGGGAACAGGTTTGCGTCATCTGCTCAAAAGTCCACACCGTATTTCCGATCTGTAGCATTGCCCTGCACAACGGCCTGGAATATCATCCCATTATTCATAGCCGAAAAACCCATGAATCATAATATTCATAATTTTATAATCTCCCTAGTTGTTCTGCAGATAGATGGGAAATTAAGTCATGTTAATTCACTAAGGCTAGTACCACAGTAGCCACTGGATATTTCGTCTAATGCTCTAATGGCATAATTAGACATACACTATTTTTTGTCTCCAAGTGCTTGAGTAGCCTAGCTCTCTTGTAGAACTTGTGCTTTGCCTTTCCACAATATTCTTAAGTCATCATCAGGAGTCAAAAAGCAGTCAGGAATGAAGTTGTATGATGTATGTAAATGAATACGTCCATAATATATACCATAGGATAGTTCCTAATTGCAAGAGACACGACATGTAAATTGCCCTTAATAAACTGCCACCATCATGACAAGGCAAAGAGGAATCTTTGGAGTGCTGCATTTCGCATGCATAATAAAGTGCCTTTTCCAGGCCAGAATCCTACAAACTTTGAAACATGCATAATGGCTTGTGTGGGAAGAATATTGTGAACGGAGGACTCGTCCATTCCTGCAATTATTTATCCAATGGTTGAATGAACAAAATCTTCTAACTGTCTATAACCCTCTAATACTCCTTGCATTTACATTTACTCCCTGGCTATGGCGAGGATAATGATGATCCTGGCTAAGTTTCCGTAATACCTTACAATGAAATGAACGAGGGTTATATCCAATATCCTCGTCTCTCACCCTCGAACATTAAAATTCAAAAGTCAAGTCGATCCCTTCGTCAATGCATCGCTTCATCCGCATTCGTAATGATAATGATAATGATCCCCAACAAGAGAACAACACATCCGGACATCAACACTTTCAACGTTTCAACACCCAGCTTTTCAGGAATAAGCCTTACTGTGATGTCGAACTCTTACAATCGAATATGTCATGATTCATGAACGCCATAAACGGGCTGTTTAAAAAAAATTAAAACCGGGCTCAGAACATCCTTCCTTCTATATTTAAAATCTATTTATTAAGCTTCAGATTTTTGCAAAGCCTTCCACAAGCCTTCGATAAAGTGGAGTCCGCTTGTTTAGATTCACACTTAGGGGAGAAAAGTAGATTCGATTAAAATAATAGTTTTCAAAACTTAATTACAAGGTGTAGCCAGAAATCCTCCGGAATTCGCATTTCCAATCCAATTCTGAAGCAGAATGGAATGGAGAAAACGGTTCCTTCTCAAAGTAAATTATTGCATTTCATTATGAGATGAGGTGAATGAATACCAAATGTTCCTGCCGACTGCTGCTGCTGGTATCCAAGAATCAACTATATAAACATTTATATAATACTCCTACTGCTGGATATAAGAGGAGTACCAGAGCTTATACTTCCAACGCCCCAACAAGTCCAAGTCAAGTCACCTTCCTTATGCATAACATGTCACACTAATGAGCCATCATTAATCATTTTCTTGTGATTCTGAAGTCACTAAATTATTCATTCCAATTCTAAATCTCCATTTTACTCCTCTAATATTGTTGGATTTGGACTGGATCAACTTTTCCCCTGGTCCTATTGTGTAATGTAAACTACTGTTTGATGGCTGAACTTTTTCTTTCAGTTCCAACTTGGAGTTCATGCCATGGCATGGGGTTTCTGCCCTCATGGGTAAAATTGCCAAGCCATTCTCTCCTTGAGATTCTCATTGTGTTCCAAGGCACTCGTATTTATCATTTCTTTGTCTACCTAGGTTTATGCAGAAATGTACAAAAGGAACTTTCCATAGCCAACCTTACCCACCATGCTTTGAGATGACGACATTTCTACATTGTATAAATGAAGTGAACCACAGAAGCCTACACCCTCCCTGCCTGCTTTCTTTCACAAAAGTCAAGGATATCAAAAGCGGTGCTAATGCAACTGTATTCAAGGGCGTAATCCAACATATTGCACAATTATTCACTCCACTCATGCATAATTCAAAATTTACCTTTAGCCTCTCCTTCTTTTAGAATGAAAGGGCACTTTTTTTATAACCAGGAGCTCAGAGAATCGGGACATTATGGGGATCAAACTCTTATTGATTTTCATGGCTCAAAATCAATAAAAAAGATCGAAGACTTAATTCCCATGAACATGTTTACTCAACTAATAACATTGTCAATAAATACTGAATATCAGACACTCAAAAAAACATTTTGTTTTTGTGTTCGGATCCAACTTCACAATAACTTACAAGGCAAGTTTAATTCAATCTCAGATGGCAATTTTTAGTACCTTTTCCGAAACAATGCTGCCTGCAGACCATTCTACCTTTCAGCCTGTCTAAACAAATTTGTCCACCACCGGACAAGAGTTCATAAACGATTGGAACAAGTCTGATCCAAAACACGAATGCCGTCATTCTTTCCTCTTCTACCTTTCCCTGTTCTACCTTTTCATCTACTCAGTCCTCGCTAAAATGATCTAATACATGCATGTTTCTACTGTATACCAAACAACTAATGGAAATCATGGAAAACGCAAGTTTGCCTTTTCATAAAAGCCATCGTTAGTCGTTAGTACAAAACCAAAAGCGGATAGACAAAGTAAAGAAGGAAAAGGCCAAACTGCCAAAGATAAAAAGAAGTACAAATAAGAGAGAGAATGATAATATTACCATTTGAGCCCAAGCACGTCTTCGTTCATATCGTCCTACAAGGGCTTTGCCTCTTTATGATTATTATCACCGACATTTTATGCAAACTTTAATGGAGGATAATCGGTCATTATTACAAAACTGCGTTGGAATAACAGTAATAGTATGTAATAACGATAATGGTTAAAGACAGATAATTATTAGCCGACACTAGCACTTGCACCTGACGGATAACACCGCTTCAAAATCCTCAAAAGCCGACCGGAAAAGGAAATAAGAAATTCGCCGGCCCTACTAAAATTCATTCTCCTCAATATACCTCAATAGTCCATACTTGTTTCCTATGGCGTATTTTTATTTTTTTGATTATGTAACCCTTCACTCACTTATTAGTAATAAGGCTTCACTTAACCAGAGCTCAGCACTATCAAGAAACGGAAAGGGACAATTTATATTTCAAGCTCAGCTACCCTAAGCTTCATGAAGAACTCTCTCCGTACGATTCTATTCTTATTACAAACTCTATTAAGCATTCCTGAGTCACTGAATCACTCACCTTCTGAAACTTCTCATCAGATTCGGCTACAATCTTCTTCCCATATCTACCTGAGGAAAATTATTATGAAAGATGATGACAGACGTCCATGACTAAATCACCGTGTAATGCTAATTTTATCTTCCTTTAGTTCTAACCCCTGATCTTGTATATGTAGTACACGTATGTGTATATATAGTGTCGCAACGTACTTACGATGTGTTTTGTCGGCATTGTGCCCAGAAATTATTATACATTATTAATAATCCCTAATCTTCCTTAGCCCATGCATTAAAAATATCAAAGGACAAATCAGAAATGACGAAGGAGCACAACTGCAACCTGTAACTGACTGCAGCAGGACGTATGTCTGTCTACCTACGGACGGTACGGACTCCCTTTGAATTCTAATCCTAAAAACTGTACAGCTCATCCTAAATAATCCTAATAACATCCTTCCCTTCTGGATTATAATTTACCAATCTTCCTCTCCCATTTTTTGTGCTTTAATAAAGACCAAGTGAGATAACGTTCAAGAAACACAATTTTACATGTCCGTTCTACATTCCCTGTATCTGTATTTTCTATATTGACAGAGCAGGCAGACAGGGAGGATGAGTCAGAAAAAGCAGAACATTTTTTTTACAGAAAAAAGCCAGCACATTCCGACAGTTATTTAACAGAAATCAACTGCTTGGTTTTTGGATAGAAACGATGTCCAAAAAGTACAGAGGAGACAAACTCTATATTAGGAATGAATAGAAACATCAACCATCCATCTATCTATCCACTCTTCACCTGTTATCATTAACAAGACAAGATGACTTCAACACTCTAAAAAAATTCACTGCTATCTTTGAAATATGTACCTACTTGATGTTGCTTTTGAAGTAAAAAAAAAAACACCCAATGCCGCTTCACTGCCAGCTATGTCATCCGCTTAAAGTTTAAAGGAAATCCTTTCAAGTTCATCTCTGATGAATGAGCAGGTTGGAAAACTTGAATACTTTACAAGTTTACAACAATTTCAGCCCATATGACACTACAGTCAATGACGTTTCCAGCCTTCAACCGGGTGGAGGCTGTTTTAGTTAATGCTCAGCCAAGTGTTGGATGTTGTTGGAAATGTTTAAAGAAAAAAGCTGAATGCCCAACGAAGAAGTCAATTCGAAGTCAGTCATTTATACTGCACTTTTCATATCCCATTTTGTCTCTATATTTTTCCCTGACTTCCTTCCTACTTCAACTTTGCCATTATTCTTGATCATCTTTCACCTTTTGTATGGAATTGTCTCTGAATTGTGTGTGTAACGAATCCAGGTTCCCAAACGACAAGAGATATCTCAACGTCTGAAGTCAACGGAACTTTAGCCCCGTACTTCCACTGTATTACATCATCATCCTCATCATCATTCTCGCAATAATGATTATCATCAACTAACAACCATCCACCCTTTTTCGTCTCGTCATGATCATCAATGTTTACACAACATTATAGATAGAGTCAAAAGCCAACAACAACCATAATACACCATGCCATCCCACCACCACCAAACCGAGAAGATCACAATTCACATAATACATTTAGACAGACAAACTCAATGAAAAGCTTAACTACTATATCACGCTTCCTTGTGTACAGAGTCAAGTTAAATGCAGACAGATTTCATCAGTCTAACTATACTATATGTAGATTGTCTGTAGGATTTCGGATAAGTTCCTTAAAATTAAAAAAAACTATCTCTGTCTGTATAGTTACAGATTTTTTCAAGACGAAAAAATCTCTCGATTCTTGGATTTGTATAAGGAGATCCTTTTTTATCCTAACACAACATTTTGTTTACATTCCCATCAACCATCCATCCATTAATATTTCTTAGAAGGTAAAAGGATGCTGATAAAGTAATAAAAAAAATTGAAATGGCAAATTACCAGTACTAAATTGCACACTGTGAACTGTTAGCATAATATATTAATCACAGATCCAACATCACAGGAGTATCAAGATCACAGAGAGGGACTTCAGAGACCAGAGGGTGACGCTTCACATTTAACATCACACTCATTCAATTTTTCTCTTGAACAAATCTCTCTGTTTTCACACTTTAATTGACATAATGGCCAATAACGAGACACTTTCAAGCTCCTTTAAAAAATAAAAAAGAGCTCAAGGACTTTGTTGAACAGAACAGTTCATAAATGCAATCCCCGTGATCACTTTATTGGAGATAGAGAAAGGAAAGCCATTAATTTTGACTGTTGTTCTCGTTGAATTTAAATTGATCTCGTAAGTTATAGTTCCTTTGATACGTTACTTTAGCCTGCCTCTGATCTGATTGATATGATTCACAAAGCCAACAAGCTACTATCGAACATTAAAGTGGGAACTAGCGATTTGTAATATAAAACACTCCTCTGTCCTATGTATTCCGTGGTTTAATAATAATATGTAATGCAATGCAATAAGAGGGCAAACAATCAAATGTAGTTTCACTGGGCGAGAGAGATCATTAGTTTAACAAAGTTCAATAATGTCACGACACGATGGTCCGATAAGTTAACATTAACTCACTCTCCTGCCAAATACCCAAGCCACCACTGCAACTACATTAAAACGAATTTAACTTCCAACTCTAAAAGACAAGTCAAAATATTTAGAGTGTATGTGATGTGTGACTCTTTCCACCATCCACAATTTCGACTCTACTATATTTAAGAGGCTCACACACTCACAGTCTTCTTTACAACCACAAGGCAAACAATTTATTTCATTTTAAATGTAAACAGATGTCAAGATTCAAGAAACGGTCTCGAGTCTTGTGAGTAACTTGGCCTCCAGACCAGAGCACATTAACATTTACCTTAGTATGATAACATTATAACTTTATAACTAAAACACACAGATTCACTGACTCTAACTTCTAATACCGACTTCCAAAAACCTCTAAATCTAACAGTAGACTCAGACATGTTCGGAATCCAAAACAATTCACTGACACTACATAATCTCAGTCGATTTCTGTATACCTGCTTGACTTTCCAGTGTCTGTTTCACGTGAAGGAAGATGTGTTCATTTTTTTCAGGTGAGTTGTTGAATGATCGGAATGGCTAATCTATCTCCTTACGAGAAACTGATATCCTCATCCTGAATGGAGACATAACAATCTGTTCCATTTTTCAATTTAACTTCGTACAAACTGGCCAAGCCGTGAGAGTAGTCACTCACTGCATTATCTCAGAAGACGTTGTCAAAGGAATGATGGGAATTGTAGGGACAATCGTATACTTTAATATGCCAAAGAATCAGGAGAAGGACATAGCCATTAAATCCCAACAAAAGGGATTCCTCTCTCCTTCACCAAGAATTGAAGAAACTAATCTCCTCGCTTCAGCAGCAAAGTCAAATAAACAAAACCTACAAGACGACGAGACAGGAGAGTAATAATAATACACAAAGAGTCAAAGAGCCAATCCAATCCACCCTCTTGGACTTCAATTACCAAAGATCATCTATCTATTCAAGGGGCTATATCACTTGTAAATGTCTCTATTCCTCAATCCACAATCTTAAGCTTTTACTGCCGACTGTCAATAAGTCCCAAGTCTCCCAAGTACCTTCGGTCCGTTTCCCAGCAGGGTTAACAGTTAGTGATAAAATGTACACAACACAAGTACAAGTAATGGTACATACAACTGGTACAAGTACAGCTAGGCCTAGTCAGCCAGGAGGAACCTTCCGTCCAATGATCCAGTGATTCCAGCCCAACCATATCTGACTCCTCTGCTACGAGGTTTTGTGTCCCTTTTCTCATATCTACATGTACCTTGTACTCGTCACCACTCTTTTCTGATTGAGAGAATATCTTAGATTGAAAAGAGGCGAAATAAATAAAAAAAAGAACGAGCGGACAACACGGACGGAAAAAAGGTCGATTGTGATCTCGGAACAAGGAATCTCGTTCACGGTTCATCAAATTCATCCAACCCAGAAAAGGCTAGAAAAACTGTTGCCTTCTTACATACTACGAGAAGATGATCATGATGATGATGACTATGATGAAGCTATGCTTCTTTTCCAATGTTATACCACCTCTGCCTTGTATGTACAAGTAGGTATTTGCTGTTTCTTCTGTTCAATTGAGAGACAACAAAACAAAGTCACTTTTTTCATGACACACACTGCCAGTACCAAACCAATAGAACTCTCCTAATAATAAAGATCTCCAAGACTTCTTTCCAAGGCGGATATAGGCCAACTAGTAGTAGAAGAAGAAGAAGCAGAAGTTGACTGCCTTTAAGTTAGTAAAACAACGTGCACGTCTTGTCTGGAATCTTAAAGACATGTTCAGTTAAGTGGCGACATATCACTGCATTCCTGCCTTTAATTGCTTTCAGAATACCATGTCCTCGATAAGGTCTCATCTAATTTCCCGTGGGCTTTATCAAATCTTGTGTAGGTTAATAAACTCGCCCTATACGCCACTGCCAGAAATAAATAAATCAGAAATCAGAGACGATGAGATAGAGAGATACTTGGTGGAGATTGACCAACAACTTCAAGACTTCAACAATGTCCTAAGTATTGACTACAAAGTCACAAAAGTCAAACCTACCCTGGGCGGATCATTTTATTTCATTGCATTGGATCTGGGTTGACTGGACGATGAAGACAAACCGGACAGAGGAAAATACAAGCTCGTTTATTACGATTTCCCTTCAGGAAAGACTTAAGAATTTTCTGTGCATGACTCTATTGTCCAAGAGTATAAAGTAATGCTGAGAATTTAGGGATGGAATCTTCCGACGTCCACATGAAATTTTCCCATACACTTGAACAGATCGCCCAGACATAGTGCAACTACATACATACACACAAAACTATGTACAACATACAAGCAAGTGGCCGGAATGACCAAAAGTCCTCTTCCATCCGAAACACAGGCAGGAGGTATGAGGGAATGAAAGCATTGATGATGTTGATGTTGATGGGTTGACCCTAGAGGATTTATAAAGATATTCTACAAGAAGACCCCATCATCCTCCAAGTCCAAGCACCTCAACACTTGGAGCCTTATACATAGCAGTTCGGCTTTTATTTTTACTACGACGGGAAAAATCAAGCCGAGGTTGAAGAGTTTTGAAAGTAATCAATCTATAGGGTGCAAAAGGGAGGAGGCCACACTGAACCCTGGCTGGTGAACAAAAGAGTGAGAATTTGACTAAAACATGTCTCACTTGTCAGGGTTGCCCATTTCGGGCCGTCCGAAAAAAAAGAAAACCCTTTTGTCCACTGCCAACAAGATAGATGAACCTTCTAAAACCTCTGCGTTTTGTTGGATTTGTATGTGTGTGTTCGTTCATGAGTAAACATTTTCTTGAAAAAGAGATACCTTTATGCATTATCTCCCTCGGCCTGGTCTCTGAATGAAGCTCAGAAACTCAGGTAAGTGCAAGCAATAGGAATATGACTGGGGTTGGGCTAGCCAAGAACATTACGTCCAAAGAATTGTTCCTACGACGAGAAGGTACTTTCTTCCTTCTCACTGGACACTTGTATATTATTGCATTGTACCACCTCACAGTGGTGATGGTGGTGATTTTCTAGATACTGTTGATGGTGACTAAAGTCCCTCACCACTCCGTGGGCACTCCTCTAGTCTCTTTTCTCAAGTTTCGAAACCAGATAGATGAATGAATTGTTAAAACCTAGCTGGGACTGCTGGCAGGAGGTATCGGTATTAGGGCCTTTGGCCCTCCAGTGGGGGCCACTTTAACACTTTGTGAACCCAACCAACTTAAGTGACATAAATGAGCTAAACTTAGTTCACTCCAGTCGAGTCAAACTCTATAAAATATATCTCCGCCGTTTGCTAAACTTTGCAAGTAAAATGACTTTTGCCCACGGACTTTTAGCAAACTTCCTTCCCGGGGTCGTCCATTCACTTTGTACTACCGACGACCCCGACTTATTTGCCCCTAAACACCGTCCATCAACCGTAATGATAGGATTTATAACCACTACTGAACTACATAATATAATATTATATGATATGAAGCTTCTCAAATCCAAATCTTGCATACATAGAGCCCTTGTCGTAGATTAACATCTAGGAAAAAATCCCCATTTAATTCGTGCATGACTCCAGTCAAGTCCCAGGATGGCTTCGTATCATAATAAGTCACGGAGGACTCTGGTCCATGCTACACACAGACATTTTTAATGGAGGTAAAAAGTGCTCCCAGCATTACAACCTCCTAAACATAAGATGAGGAAGTTGACTTTGAATGTAACTTCTACAACCAAAAAACATTCCCATTCCAACTTTGACACAAACATTGCAATTATTTTCGAGGGAAAGTCTTCTTCCCTTCATTCCATGATGTTTTGTCTAGAAAAAATGCAAAACACCCGCATAACACACAGGACAAACTTTAACCATCTATGCAAAATACGGTACACTCTGCATAAACAAACACCATACACTTATCTCAAGGAAAGGGTGCACCTTGCGAACTCCAAAGTTCAGAATACATTCTTCCTATTAAAACTTCCTCAGCATTTCCCATCAACTATGTCTGAATCTGGCTTTTTTTCCTCTACCCAGATCTCCTTTGAAAGTACGAAGAAAAGGTCCCTTATATTCCTTTTATAACAACTTTACAATCCCTACATCCTAACATCCTATTGTGTCTTTGACAATGAGGACAGCCATCTCATTCCAAAAGACTTTGGAGCCACTTCTCTTCCTTTTTTAACTAAGAATTAGTAAGTTGGAATGAAGTGAAGTATGAAATTTAGGGAAATTCTGACATTTACACAAACAATTGAAAGCCTCTGATTGCCGGTCTCTAATTAAAAACGTAGAAATAATTTACTCTTGTCTTTAAGAGTAGAGAGGAAGCATGTCGTCTTAATTCGGTTAAAATTAAATTGCAAGCCTAAAGGAGGACAATAAATTCGTAAGTCGTAAATAGGTTGCTCATGTTCCCCTTAACTAACTACTCACGGATGCGTAGGGGGCGATGGAAGTTTGAGAAATTTCGAGAAATCAGTAAATCATGTAGTTTTTTGAGCCAGCTTCTCTAACATCTCGAAAGGGATTTCTGCCAATCAACATAAATACAATAGGCTTGGAGACAGATGTATAAGTAAGTAAGCGAACTTTAATCCAGTTTCCCCATTTGGACAAAAGGCTCAGTAATCCAATTGTTTATAATACAGTTCATCTTCTCGCTTCCCATGAAACTGTCTCTGTCCTTAATTGCCCTTCTCACTCCCTTGGAGATTTACACTTCAGACGTCTCTGTCAACTGAAATCGTTTCATATAAACATCTCAAATTCAATTTTATTCTCCACCTTTATTCCAATCACTGACTTCTTATGAAAAGGGCCGTAGTGGGATTTGAAACACATGCAAGCCCAGCACAGAGCAGAACACATGAGGACTCGCACTACTATTCACTAGCATCCAAACTTCTACTTCAAGTCTGACAGTCTGGCCTGGCAGGGGAAATTCATTGAACAGATCATTGATTTCTTTTACGACCTCGCTTCTGCTACCTTATCTTCACAAGTCCTGAAGTCATCGTATACTTCAAAACAGTCAATACTAACAAATCCTTTTCCTTATAGCCTCACACATTCATGGCATAGGGAGTATTCATTCAACTTTCTTCCTTATACAAAAGAGCGACTGTCTTTAGACACATGGGAAAGATTCATGTGAGGACGGATTCGAAAATCGTGTTGTGCTGCCCATGTCGTGTCATCATCAAACTTCAAATCCTACATCTCCTCCAACTTCCACCAACTGTAACTACTCGGCGATATCCTATCACCATCCTTGCCAAAAAAATCTCATTCTCTTAAAACGACCTACCACGTCTTATTCAAAGACGAGAACAATTTTACATAGTCAGAAAAACACGAGGAGAAATTTAGATGATAAGTACAAATATAAAAACTTGGTTTTTTTGCACTCCTGGTTACAGAGGCTTCCTTTATCTACTCCACCCGTTTTTTAACACTTTCAGGAGGACGTAGACACAAACATCTCAAATCTCATGAGCCTTCAAACTTTGGCGTAGTCATAAGGCCCTGGCGAAAATTATAAGTGAAGTTTCAACAGTTTTTCCTTTGATAAGTATTAGTGTTATTATCTCACGGATGATAATACTCTCCTCGTCGTCCATACTACAATTGCCTAGATGTGAAGCGAAACTCTTCCGTCTTATTTTTGCATACATTCACATTCACGAATAACGAGAATTCCTAGATTCATAACCTCTACATTCGATAGACCTCCATACAATATGCATATACTTGTTGGATGGATTGGACAACTAAACTGTATCCTCTTCCTTTGTACATACTATGAGACTATGAGAGTGCATTTGCATATAAGATAGGGAAATGAATTCGTAAATTCTGCAAATTTTTTCCTCTTACTCTTTTATGAAAACGTGCATATGTGAATTGGCAGGAAGACGAAGTAAATTTTGACAAGGGATCAATGCAACGAAGAGCAGGAATAGACAGCCTCCTGCATCTATGCACTCCAATATATGATGTCCTGTGTGTGCCATTCTCATTTGATCTACACATCCTATGATTTCCAACAACTAATTCCATTAGTTTTAGTGCAGGAAGAATACTTGATATTATATTATGTTCCACGAGTGAAGAACAAAACGTCAAAATTCCTGTTCAGAATTTCTAAGGAGTTCTAGTCCTCGTCAAAACATAAGTTGTAAGAATACAAAAGACTCAGGCTCCAGCGTCTTCCAAGTCCATAGGATTATTCAGCTTTTGATCTTTCCCTTTTGATGTTTTGATATTCACACGATGTCAAATCTTCTGAAATCTTGTCGAAGTTCAGCCAGCTTCGAAAATTTTAGAAAGGCTTAAGCCTTTTCCTTCTCAAACTCAATCTTCATCAACTAAGCTCAATATTCAATGAGGATGCCCAGTCTGCATATAAGACACAGACAGAAACAAAAACAGATAGGCATGACACATGGCCTATTACCTTTCTAAGCTCTCTGTGCAAAATGATAAGCGTTTGAAGCTTAAAACCTAAAGTCAGACTTTTAGAAAATCCTACCTCCAGGACCAGCTTGACTTTCTCAGATTTCTCACCAATTATATTTAATGTATTCCAAAATTCTGGATTCCAGATTCTATTATCTACCAGAGACTTTGGCTTCTTGGCCTAATGCAATTTGTACAAAATCCTTCCACACGATTGGTACATCTCACTTTGGACCATGAAGTTCTAATCTAACAACAACTCCTGCTGATAAATTCTTCCTTTTCATTATCATCCATTTCACATTCTTATATAATCAACTCTTCCTATCCTCCAATCTGATACTTCTTCATATTTTTCATCCTCTCTCAACCTCTTCTGTCTTTTGAGTGTTTTCAGTCTCTTCCTCTTGCCTGATTACTTATACATGTGGAAAAGGGATTTATTAAAATAACCCAAGGATGATCGAGGCTAGGGCTGCTCCTCTGTGTTTCACCAGGAGGAGGATGAGAGATACATATAGATAAGAGTATTCGATGCAGAAGAAGACACCTATATAAAACAGGGAAGACTGCCTATAGATATAGAAAACAAAATACTTGTATTATTACTAACTACTAACTCCATAAACTTGTCTACCCGGCCTAAGGCTATTATGTTCGTTAGGAAGAACGACTTTCTGCCCAGCAGTTGGCTCTCCCTTTGAGAGATTTACCTGCGAGTACAAACATGCCTTTGCATGATTTTTACAAATTTTGTTTTTTACACACAAAAAACTGCATAGGCCATCATCCCATCACCTTCTTGTCTTTCTCACCAAAAACTCATCTTCCTTCCCTGTTTTCAATAACATTCCTATTTCAGTGCCGTCACGTCATAAAAAACAACAAACCATGTCCCTTCTTATAAAGGTCATAATTGAACTTCAGGGCCAGAAATCATTATGTCAACAACTTGTAACGTTTACGGGAAATATCCCTTTGTATACATTGGTTTCGTACTTTTTTTCAATTACCTACCTATTTCCCAGTACAACTTTGTACTGTCAATCTTGATAACCTCGCTGTGGAACACCCACTTCAAGTTTCTGAAGGAAATGCATACTCTGAGCCTTCCTGAATTTTTAATACATCTACTTTGCCCATTCCATGTCATCCAGGACTACAAACTAGCCTCACGGAACAAGGGAGGTATCAGCTAAATAAGTAGGTAGGCTGTACACTTCTTTCCTCTTATCCTGTTTAGTTGTTTAGTCGCTATCAACTGTGTAAAAACCTACAATTTTATAGAAAAGAAATGTCATTCTGCGAAAAAGACGATAAGTGCAAAATCATCCCCGTCTTTGAATTCAAACTTAGCAAGCTTAATATTTGATATGGCACTACTCTGGCACTCTGGAAGTGTTGGGCATTGGAGAGTTCAAAAATGAGAAACATGGCCAAACACTTCAGAACATTAATATTGTGTACACAATGCACCTAACGGTTGTTTCAAAACATATTTTCTGATTTTGACGGCCGTACCATCTTAAATCATTTAGGCGATGATGTGATTCTTATATAGCCTCGGAATTCTTTCCTCTATACCTGATTTCAGCCCCTACTAGTCAGCTGAACTTTTGATAGTAAACTGAATTAATGCATACGTGGGCTGGGTTGGGCAGTGTTTAAAATCTACAGGATCTCTAAATCTCTACGCTGCTACTGCAAAAAAAAATCATAGGCAAAGACTATCAGTAGGGAATGGTGATTGAATTTCCTCCTGGTATGAAATTTATTGGCCTAGTCTATTCTACTGAACCACCACGGGAGCTCGTCAATTTTCTTACGATGATTCCGTCAGTCTCCTTTGGATTCATCTATCTCTATCACATTTGTCCCTCGGGTCTCATCTCATCTCATCTTCATTAATTCCATATCATTCATTATTGCATAAAAATCTTACAAATCTAATAAATCTCTCCCTGCCTGTGAAACTTAGAATTGACTTCATACAAAAGGTCTCTATGAGTTTTATATACTTGAAGATATAGGCACAAGATTTCATCTATCTGTGTATAGCTATGACCCTCATGTATGTATTCCATCCAATGGACGTCCCGTTACTTATTTTCTGCTTTGCCTAAACCAGTAAGTTGTTAGTTGTATCACATCAGATATTACTATTAGCACCTAGCTACGAAATTAGGCACGGATTCGTGTTACCAAAAATTTCTCTGCTTGATTCTTAAATTCCTCGACAGCTCAACCTCCTACGTTTCCATATTACATCCCAACAGTTTATGACTTTCCTTTTGTTGCAGAAATGGATATAAATGTGCTGAATTACATGACATGTTAAGAGTCACACATCCACACTTGGATGCATCTTCCTAACTATTAAGTAGACTATCAACTACCATCTTCATCTCTTATCAAAGTAATTACGACATCTTCACCAAAACGGCATGCCATGCCTGCACCTGCCTTCCTCTCTTCCTGTACACTTCATGGTCTATGAGGTGTCAAGTCGTTAATATTCAAGCCAACAACAGAGATGAAGAGTTGCACGTTTCTTAGTCCTGAAATTCTTTTTTTAACAACTTCAAGAAATCCAATCGAATTATATCTTTTAACAATTTGAAACTTTTAATGGAACAAGTTTATATGAGAGTATATGCATCAAGAAATGTCAGTACAAATTACTACCTACATGTATTTGCCTTAGCCACCTTGGAGATGTTTAAAAAAAGCCATCCTGTGCAACTTTAAGTTTAGTAATTAAATTCCTGCATATAAAGCGTTGAAAGATTTCTAGAGGCAAAAAACCATCACCATCCATAGTGACTAATTAAGCATCTGTAGAAGGAGCAGTTAGCTGATTGTCCTTTCAATACTAAACTTTATCTACGAGTACAAAAGTAACTGTATTCATAGAGTCTCTCCTCCCTCTCACTTCTTACTAATTGAAAGTTCCGAGGAAGATAAGCTGAAGAAACGTAAATAAAAATTATCATTAAGAGAGAAGAAACTCTCTTCACATTTCATTGTCAGTCAGTCAAAATTTTTAATAGTTCTACCAGAATTCAGCATCATCTTCCTCCTTTATCCTGAGGAATTCAGTCATTAGCATGTTTGGAACTAGCTATTATAGAATAGTTACCGTGTATTCCACTTACTTCAGCAGGACTTTCAGGATGGAAATTAGGTAGTCCAAGTCATTAAAATATCACGCTCATTAGTTTACTAGCTTTCGTCCAATGAGAAAAATTAAAGGAAATTGTCACTTCTCCCGAGCCTTTTCTAATTCTAAGCCTCACAGATATCCTTCACTGGACTGTCATTATCGATGAGTCAAAGACTTGGCCCATTATTTGCCTTAACTTGTTAACAATAAGTGTCAGCAGAATTCTTTGCTGAAAGTCGGAAAGTTCCCTTGTATTTATATATTTCTTATGTTGTGTCATGCCAGACCAGACGAGGAGACAGGGACCATCATCATGAGCCAGGACCAAAGAAGAAGAAGAGAAGGCTTGCCATGATAATTAGTTCACACAGGCTAAAGTAAACAACAATAAAACCATAATAATTCAGCATGGCACAAGCTATTAAAAACCCATTTACAAACTCGCACATAACGCTGGCTTTGACAGCCGAGGCTCAAAAACAATTTTCATTCCACTATTTCACTTCACGTCGTCTCTGCTCATTTGATGTTTAAATGCCCTCCTACAGGATTCCTACAGATAAGTTTACTTAAGCTTAAGGAAACTCTCCTTTGAGCTTCTTCCTTGCACTATCCTGAGGATGGTGGTGGCATGCCATTGCATTGCATTTACACTCCTTCACATTCAGACATTCGGACAAAAACTATAAAACCAACACTTGTACTCACAAAAAGCTAAGAAGGGACCAGACGATTAAGACCTCTCGAAGCCAGGAATGCATAAGCAGTGATGTATAGGTTATATTATTATTATTATTAGGTGCTTAGAAGTTTTGGGAAGTTCATTCCATTCATCTCATTCTCAATGGCATACGTCCGGCCTTTTCTTTTATATTTTCGGCTCGAGCATTTAGCATACATGTTTTTCCTACATTTTTCATATCCCTTCTTCTTCCCTTGCTGCCCTGTTACGGAATTCTGTAAAACTTTTGAAATCTAATAAAAGGAAACCATGGAAAGGCAAGCGGTTTGCTGGATAGTTTGCTTGGATAGTGTGGAATCCGGATAGGGTGAGAGACTTTTAATGGCAGTCCTCCGTCTGTTCGACACCCTCAAGGTATTCTTTCTCTATTATTATTGCTACTATTATTACGGTTAGTGTTACCATTTCATCCAGGACTGCAGAGAGAAGACCTAGCAGAAGGTCTTCTCGTCTACAGCTACAGTTCAACTAATACCTCTCTCGCGTCGGTCTTCCTTCCTTCGTCCTCCTCATTTCCAGCCAGAACAGAATGTAAGATTATATTATAGGAGTTATTACGAGGTTACGTATGTAGGGACTTTATTATTATGGATTATGAGCCACTTTCCGTCTACTGACAGCCTGTCGTCCAATCCACATGCATATCACCTGCTTGAAACCACAGAAGAGGACGACGGGAAATATATATGTCGAAGCTGGAGCGTTTTAAGAATTATTATGACTACATTCCATTAAAACATTTCCCATTTCCTTGGAGCTTGGACTCAACTTTTGTCCAGGCCCAGCAACGTACATGAAATGTATGCTCTTCTACATGTGGATTTGTGGATGTGACATGCAGTTTGAGTTGGATGACATAAACCCAAGTAATAGCTTTCTAGCCCGAGTGCCAACCACCCGACGTATTTCATTATACGATGCAGCTTAATGACATTTTTGACAGAATCAAAATTTGTCCATTCCAGCACTTCCAACACTTTCCTTCCATCGATCACGGAATATTATAATAGTCGCATGAGAGAGATCGATACATCTATGTAAATTCAAATGTTGGTTGCGTGATAACAGTTAACAGGGTGTTCAGTAATAATTAAATAGTATGTAGGGCATGATGTTTTGTCTGACCCTTCGACAGAAAAAACATGCAAGACAGAATCTATCTATCCATCGTCGTCTTTTTAACATACAGATCCATCCTATTAGTTCATCATTGAGTGGGGCTTTTTATCCTTTTGTCAGCTCATATCATCTTCAAACTAGTTACAAGGAACTTACAACATAACAGCCTTCATAATAAATAGCTGATAACACGTCCACCCACATTCATGCTCAATACTTCTGTACACTATACCGCTGCCGAAACCCGTATGGCATGTTTAATCATTGAATGTAGAAGGGTTGTCACTCAAAACCCTTTTCTTAAAAACTGGAAGCCCTACATATTTTTAAACCTTCTTTATCTAGAATTCCAGGACGGTCAACACTTCCAACTTTCTCAAAAAGCTTCATCGTCCAGTCCAGCATGACCAAACATTGCTAAAGGCTTATAAAGGGTTTCATTTTTCTTCATCTCAACTTGTTACATTTTAAAGAGCTCCTATAAGACCTCAACCCTTCCGTCACAATTTTACAATTAGCCACCTCGTCCATTTCTCCGGCCCTACGCTCCCTGTCATTCTCAGTTTGAATTTCTGACTTCATGCCAAATAGATGTGATGGGATATGGGATATAGACTGACCCTAACTTTGGTACGTGACCTGTCAATGCCACTAATTAATCTACGTCATGTCAAGTTATGAGAAGGACCCGAGGGCTCTAAGTGAATACTGAAATGAATAGTATTGCTCTACCTGAGTCAAGCAAGGTAGAATAAACAAGGACCATTCCACATAATATTTACAGGAAAAGTGTGAGACCTGGATAGAATTCAAAGAACATAGGAACGAGCGGAAGGCTTCCTTCCAATTTCATTTTTCTCATTCTGCCGGTAATGCCTCAGTTCATTTAACACCAAAAGCGCTCAAACTCCTACGTCTTGTCATGTCATGACACGCCATCAACTCTGCCATACCAACGTCAACATCTCCATGGATCCCGTGATGCTTGTTAGCACTCTTACTTTTCTGCAAATCCCTAAAATAAACGACCACACCAATAGAATCCCCAATAATGCTCCTATCATCCTCACAAATGATGGCAAACAGAAGAGTAAGAGATAGTCAAAGAGCAGATTGATTTTTTGTATGAAAAGCAAAACTGTCGAGTGTGGATTGCAAAACTCTTCAATCATCAAGTAACTTCATGAAATCAAGCCAATTCTGCGTCCCACATCCCCAACCCTGCCGTATGCATGGATTCTAATTAAATGAAATCCCTTTCTTTGATTCGTTTCGCACATAAAAATTTCAAAAACACATTCCCCATGGTTTCTATCCGGAGAGATTTTTATGTTCTTGTAAACTCTTATCTAAATGCAGGGTTCCAGCTCGTTTTATAATAAACTCTAAATCCCCACTGATTGTAGTTTACTCCACCGTCTGCTTCCACACTGACTAAATTATCCATATTTGATATTTCGTAACAATCCAGTAACTACATCCTTTTAAAGTATACGAATGATCCTCAAGATGATGGCAACATGATGGTGGTCTAACAACCAAAATACCATGTTCAACCAGCAAGCTGCTTTCCTCATCTTGTGTCTATAATAATGCTTGGGTTCGATGATTGGGCAGGAAATGAAACAGAGTCAGTAAGCCATTTTGAGATGAGGAGGCGAAGTTAAGAGAAGATTGCCCATGTAATAAGGACCATCATCATAATCATGATCATCATATTAGCCATCACAAAAAGAAGATTAGAAAGAAGAGATTTTTCGCTAATCTTTTCCAACGCCTTTTTCTGCCTCAGCAACTAACAACACCAACACCTTTCCCTTCACATTACAATTACAATTTACGATTTACAATTACACTCCATTTTTTCGCCGACGGGGATCACACTACATGCATTATGCATGGTACTTACAAACTCACATACTCACATCACATGCATTTGAGAACATTGTGAACATTCAACCAGCCCTACAGGTTAGATTTTAAAAAAATACTACAGAATTCTGATAATGATGGGGAAGATGATGAAGAAGATGATCTGCGAGTTCATATACTCTTTTATTACATCACACACTTATAGAGATGGCAATAATACACAACAACAACACACAGGACAGGACATGAGATAGCCTAACCGGAATCCAATACCACTTCTTTCTTAATATTGTATAATACGATCTAATGCAATAGTAAAATGTTTGAAGACAAATTGAATCGCCTCAGAGGACAGGGGCGGTCAGGTAGAACGTTATGCAATTTTGTTAAGATGTTTATAAAACACAAAAAAACACCAGATGCAACTGAATCTACAGATTACTTTTTTCTCAACTTCCCTGCACGCTCGTACTTACAGATAATGGATTGGGATTTCAAAACCATTTAAGCCACAATCAGTAGAGAGAAAACTCATTGATCCCTAAAAACATTTAGAGCTAAATTGGCTATAACAATAAGTATCTAATAGACTGTGGCACACTGAGCGCATTCCGGAACAGTTTTTTTTACTACAGCTCCCTAATACATCCTGTAATTACGGAAGAATTATTTTTGCGGTTTAAAATTCTCCTATGGAATGCCAACTGTTTTGCACATTATGGGAGCCACGCTGCGTTCCAACTTGACAGTTGACACCTCAAGTATACATGTGACTCGGTTGATTTTTTTTTAACTTTTGTTTTTCACTCACCATCGTGTTAGTGGAGTTATCTTGAAAAATAAAAAAGTCACGCCACTACTACACACAGGCACACACTACTCCACTACTATACTATTACAGGATACAACAACATACGGAATAGATTACAGATAACCTAAGGATACAATGTTAGAACATTACGAAGTTATTACAGATACTCAACCTCCCTGAATTGCCTGGGTGTTATGTAGTTGGCTTTGTATAAAGTCTGAGAAAGTGAACTCAAGACTGAGGTTGGTTGCTTATGCCAGTTTTCTTCGTCTTTCAAATGGATATGTAACATAATGCGATATACCCTGATAACATAAAAATGATGTATTATTTTTGCATAAAAGTGTGCGGCGAAGTTAGGTCTAAGAAAAACACAAGTTTTGAATTACCGTCAACTATACCCAAAAACTAGCATTACCTTCTCCGCAACTTATGCCATGACTCTTCTACGTATAAATTGTCTTCGATACCACACGATACAATGGACCTACAGTGTTTTTAAGAAACTTGCACATTTGCATTTCCATCCCACGCCGCTTCAATGAGCGTTTCCATTAAACTAAATCTCTTAAAAGCTCCTCCCTTCTTTTCATATTATGAATAACATGTACATATATTATTATAGTGACGAGCTCTAGCTGTCGAAGTGACGACTCAAGTAGTAAGTGCTCGAGTGGATTTTCCTTTAATGCAACTCCTTAACAAAATTGATAAAGATTTCCAAAGGATATCTATATCCCATAGTATTTCCACACTCAATGAATCCTTTTGAGGCCAAAGAGACCAATAAATTGGGAGTGGACCACAAAATCAGTTACTAAATTGCACCCAAATTCCGTTGATGGTGAAACTTAAACCCGACCGAAAGCAAACCACAGATCATAAAAAGTCAAATAAAATAAACTCAGATAGTTTTCAGACCACAAATTCAGTTTTGGAAGCCGACAGACTTGAAATTCTGAAATTGGACACCTTTCCATCTTTTCCTGTCATGGATTCTCTCTCATAAATGTTATGATAGAGCCCACTGCTTTGTTTCCTAACTTCCTAGTAGTTTCAGGATCAAGTGTCACCATAAATTGTTGTCTTCAAGAAATCCTCACTGAAACATATCTGACAAGTGGACGAGGAGGCTTCTCTACATGGAAATTACACGCAGTAGGAGGACTCCTCATTTTAAAGGGACACACTACCAACTACTGTGTTACGAAAAAAGTCCCTGTTTCTTCCAGCTATCAAGATTAGAAGAAATGGACTAGTAGCAGATATCCTGATCCTAGTTCCATGGTCAGAACTCAGCCAAAGTAGAATGCTTCTGGAAGGACAGTTCAACAGAGCGAATGATTGAGTGGTCATAAACTGCTGAAATTCAGAATCAAGCCATCGGGGCTACATAAAGCTTCTTGAAATCTTTTCATAACCAGAACTCGCCCAGCAGATTTCACTTGACCATTGTTTTTCTAGATTCTTGAACTGTCAATGTCAAGATAATCCGATGCGACACTCCCCACTGAGATTCAGAAAGATTGGAAATACTTTCCCAGTCGTAAATTACTCCGGTTTTGACACCCATTTACAATCGACATCAGAAACCCATTAGGGAGCTTTATTATGAAACTATCAACTTTTATAGTTTAGTTATTAGATTGACCGATGGAATTTATTGCCTATTCTCTTGGTAATGCCTTGTGGTGGTTGTAACGTACCGTACCTCCGGGATGCTGGTAATTTGTACGATTCCCAACGTCTTCAATTTACAATCCTTGAAATCCTTCGTCTGTAGTAGTTTGTAGGTATGTTTATAATATATTCTACCAGTTTTCTTTATCACCCCCTCTGAACCCCTATCCGATTTGTTGACGAGGAAAGCGAAACCACGAGGGCAATATGACAGCATAAAGTTAGCAAGTACCATTAAATAAATGCAAAATAGACGCTTTTGGCTTGCTTAGTATGCAAAACATGCTCATTTCCCTCGTCCCTGTTGGGTCTCTTCGTAATAAAAGCACATGTAAAATTGCACCCAGAGATAAACTACCATCTGTTTTATTATACAGATATGGACAAACTTCCGTGTGAAATGTTTTAGTATGCAACATGGGGATCCACAAAGTACAACTAGCTGGAGAGATGCAACGCTTCCCTAATTTAGAACGAAGGCCCAAGGTAGGTGTGTGTAGTAGTGTGAGTAAAAGGCTTTCATAATAATTATTGGGAATTTAAAATCTTTTGAAGTCGTAATTCCGGCAATCTTCTGAGGTGTCCAACTGTGCTAAATCCAAGTGACGATGACATTCCCAATCTAATCTGGCAAATCTACCGGCTATTAGCTACTGCCTAGACAGCTCCCTTATGACCGTTTAAGACCGTTCAGGTTAATTTCGACAACTGACATAAACTTCATTAGTTGCCTCGTCCTCGTCCATGTTCTCATCCCTCCTATCCCTCTTCAGTACTTCTAACATTCCGTTGCCAACGGAAAGATGAACATACGTACGCAGAAATAAAATGATTCTACAATTCTACATGACACTAATTCAGTCGGAACCATTTTACGCGACTCCCTCCTGTCCTCTGTACAGCAGTCAAGTAATTTGCAAAGCATTTCAGCCTACCCTAAACAAAATTTAACATCTTCGATATAAAGGCTGGATTGAATTTCATCCGTAACGAACGGAATCTCCATCAAAACGGGCAGATGTAATCAAACTTCTAAAAATAAAACCTCTTTAACTCTTACCGACAAACGGCTTGAAATTAAAGATCGTAAAAGCTCACGGACCGATTTTAAACTTGGAATTCTGCTGACTTCCAATTTCCTACTGAACGTAACCAACATCCCTTCATTCATGACTTCCTTCAAGTTTAGCCAATCGAATTTTCCAATCCCATGAGCCATAAATGAAGTTTTTAAGGACAGGCGAGACTCTACCACTCCACGGCTTTAGACTTGCCGAGAGTTTTAAAAGATCTTCGAGAGGAATTCCGCAACTTTAAAAGAGGAGGCAGGCAGGGACTTTTTCTTTCTGGTCGTCTCTCCTCCTCTCAGCTTCCTTTGTATTTTAACGGCGATTACCTAATTAAAATGCCTTGTTGTTGAACCAAGAAATTAAGGAACTTCTATATTAGGCATGCCAATTATGTCCACTTTCTTCATCTCCTAACAGCATGGAAGGAAGGAGCCGCGGACTCTTTCTTCTTGTCGAGTTCTGTCTGTTTGTGTAGACTAGCTGTATAGACAGAGCCCATTATTATTGCATAAGTACTTCGAGCTGCGAAGGAACAATTGTGGAATTCTTTATAGATACAAAACAAGACAATCTCTCAGTCTGCACATTTACAACATAGAATGCCATTATATAGCCATGAAATGATGAGCTATAAGTTATAACTTTGGCTATAACCTTTATGTAATAGCCAAAGATGTAGATGCAAAATACAGAAAATAAAAAAAACCTTTTACTGCCGGTGGTGCTGGCTGGGAAACAGCGACTTGACGGTGGGTGGGTAGCAAAGAACCCTCTTGTAATTAAGAACATGCAGTGTCATTAGCCAGAATTCAGAAAAACTCTCATCTAACTCAAATGAATGATTAACTCTTTCTTGACTAGATGTATGCTACAGTTTTAGTGTCTTTGAGATCGTTAGTCATTACAATGCTGAATTCAGTCTGGCCTAACTTAGAAACATGTACTATCATCACTATCACCACAACTGACTCAAGTGCAAGTCACATTAGAATCGAACAGGATTTTATTGTTTCGGAAAAATATCCGGCTAATTTCAGCTCCTCATTATGTATCATGCATTATATGTTTTGTCAGCTCATTTTCAGAAGGACTTTAGGCTCATAATGTATACAGATTACAGAATAATGCGTTTCTATTATGTAAGTATCATCATGTTCAGGCCATTATTGAGATTGAGAATTCGAGAAGTTCTCCGTATCCAAAAAAATAATTGAAGGTCCAATTGTGGATTGTTTCAAGCTTTCCATTGGAGCTGCCTTCCCAAATCCAATGTTGAAGGCATTCTCACAATTCTTAAATTTTGCAAGGCTTTACATTCAACCTGTTTTAAACTCTAAACTTACATTCTAAAAAAACATCGACTCTTTTCAGTCCTTTACCAGACCAACTAAAAATTGTTAATCATATGCCAAATAGTGTATGTTGTATATTAAGCTTGATGGAATGAAATGGAACTTTGATTCTAATTTTGTAACTTCGATAGGGAATTGGTTTGCCTAAAATTGTGTATCAAAAAAACTTAAAAAATCCACATACCTTGTACAGACAACATGGGGATCCGTTTTACTTCAAGTAGCAGGGTTCTTTGAATCCATTGTTTAACAAATAGCTTAAATCCAATCCGTTTTTTTTTACTTGCGAAACTTTTTCTATATAAAGAATCCTTCACGGACTTGTCCCTTGCTGCATTTCTACTCACGTACTAAATTGTTGATTGCTGATACTCTTGTGACAGCTTAAGTAACTTTAAGACTAAATTACAACACGAGAAGTACACGAAGAGTCAGAAACAGAAAAATCCTGTTACCAAAACTGCCAAACTATCAATGCCGATCAATTTCTGTGCATCCACTGGTTTTTTGGCTTGAATATTGAATATGCGAGTGGTCAATTGGTCAATCTGTATTCTGTAACACTAACCCCGAAGTCCGTTTGTTATGAGTTTTGAGTTTTCTTAATCATTTACTGATATGATGACAAGTTCATAAACTTTTAATTTTAATTCAACATTTTGGAACTCATTGTTATTTTAAATTGTTAACAACGAAATTAACCTATCTTAATTAAGTTCAGTGTTAGGCAGTGCATGCTTTCCGGTCGACACTTTATTTTCAATATTTGTAAAAACTGCTAACTCCGAACTGCTAGAGCAGGTAGGAATCCCAAGTCACAAAAACCACATCCCACCGATGCCATAAGTAATCGAAACTCTCCATCCGAGTTTAAAACCCTTCCGTTCAAAAATGTCAAGGTGATCTTACAGTTTTTCCACCACCACCACCACCAACTAAAAGTCAACAACCGCTCCTAAATATACAGCTAATCATCCCTTGTGGTTCTGACTTTGTTTATGTTTACACTTTGACAGCCGTACAGAGACGTACATATATAAATTATAATGACGAACTCCAAGTTGACTTCTGCCCTCCTCCTACACACTCCGTCACAGCTCCGTCCACTCTAACCCACCCCGTCCAGAACCGCGTCCTCTTCTTCTACCAAGTGTTCTAAGGTCAATCCCTGACCTGACCTCAGTCCTCACTACCACACATTCCATCCAGGGGGAACAAAGGAGTCTGGATGGAAAGAAGAGGATAAGATGGCGGAAAGCCCGGAGAAGAATTCGTTTCGTGGAGAGAGAAAGGGAGGACTACGTTCGAAGCGAAATGCAATGCAAGCTGAATGCACTACTGCTTTGGGATGAGATCTCTTCCACTTCCTCCTATAGAATACCCTTCCTCCACACAATCTAATATTATTTTTTTTCGGCTCCCTATCCCCTGCCCCACACAACACGAACAGGGTCCTTTAGAATCCTACCAGTCTCTGGGTACTAGGAACTAGGAGAGGATTCTAGGAGTCTACTAGGATGCACCATCACCACCACAAAGAACGGTACCGAGGGCTCAAAGGCTCATGGAGAGTCCAGTCTGCCTGCCTCTGCTTCAAATCCTTGAGAGAGAAGGGTTCGGGAGCTGGTGAAGATGATCTCTCGAGTCTGTAGCCACGAAGGAAGGAGTAGGTAACAACAAGACTTGGATGGAGGCTTGCTTTGCCACCTCCATGAACCAACACAAGAAGAGTCTGACTGGTCTCCTTCTTCGTGATGGTACACAACAGCAGCTTCAATGTGGTTGTTGAACGGGGATATTGGGATATGTATGTACCTTAGTTGTGAGTAGCGACCCCAACAGTGGAGCATATCAGAGGAAGCAGTATAGCTTTGTTACCTTCCGAAGAACACATTGAACAGAGTCGGTGGTGTAGAATGCAGACTCTTCTAGTTGGAATCTAGAATGTGGATAGAAAAGTCTGAAAATTCCACTTAGGAGTCACTAGTCCCTAGCCCCATAAGAAGGAGTGCATAGTTCCAATACTACTACCAGCTTTGGTACCAGTATCAGTTCAGTTTCGTGGCTATAGCTAGACAAGAGAGGGTTGAATCTGGTTGGGTACAAACGAATGTGAGAATATGTAATAGCTACAGGAACGAGTCTTCCGTCCTCGTTGTCGACTTCACCCACAGCCACTTCGTTGAATCGTTGGCTTTGTTCATGAAAGTTGGATGAGAGCGGTGCATGTCGGTTGGGGATGATGCTGCAAGCCTCCGAGCGTACCGTTTTGGTTGAACTCGATTCGAGTCCTTACTACGAGGCTGGTGGTGGTGGGGGCTGGGCGGAAAACGGGATTCGGAGCTAAAGCAACTTCTTCGTCCCTTTTCAGTTTTCCATTCCTGTACTTATGTCATGTCCTTATGTATGTACTACTACTGGTCTGTTCTACAGTTCTTCTTCTTCTTCTACGGCTCTAGAGAACATGAAGAGTTCTACTTCCAACTCCTGAGCTGATCCTCGTGAAATCATCTGAAATGAACAGTCTGCCTTGTTTCACTCCGTGCTAGGATCTAGGAAAAACCCTAAACTCTAAAATGCATTTCTGCTGTTCATAGAATAGCCTTCTTCTAGAGTATCCTAACAGCAGTGGTTTATTCTTCCTACTACTGTATCGGGTCCGGGTTGAGAGGTTCATACGGTTATGTGGCCGTAAGTAGTAGGTAGGGGGAACATTTTCGAAAAGATTTTAAAAATCATCAGGATTTTGCGAGCTTCACTCGGGATGTAGGAGAAAATGCATGAAAAATAAAATCTTATGAAAATGTTGGAGAGTTGGAACGTTCGAATATTTTTTGGGGAATTGGATGTTTTTTTATTACAAAAAATCTAAAATGTTGATGAAATTTTAGAAATTTATAAGGAAAATTCGAAACTCCAATATCCCGGACTTAGTTAAATATTACAGCCAGACTCCTCTGGCTTACGAAGCGGTACATACAACAAGAACTCCCTGTGTGAAAAACCCTTACCAACAGACATCGACGAAGCATAGGAAAGCCTTCTTGATTCTCTAGTTGCATTTGCTTGCTCCCAGGAACAAGCAAAAACGAGATGGTAAATAAAGGTAGGCATTGTTGAGAATTGAGATGGCAAAGAAAAAAAGAACTGGAATCACTTCATGGAAGGAACTTCTCAAGATTACCAGGATGAGATATGATGATGATGATTTTAGGACTGAAAGGAATGAAGCCAGCTGCTCGAAATTCTTCTTCCGATACGGACATAAGGAACTGTCTTTTTATAATTCCTTTTCCTATCAAGTCGGAGCCTTCTTCATGAAAAAATTAAACTACTGTCTTTGTCTCTTCTTCAATCTGCTTGACAGTCCTCCTCCTCGAGTCAGTTGGAAATATTTAATGTGATTCCACCAGCCTCTGAATTCTGAAAGCATTCAGGAAGAATGGCTTATGATTTCGTCGAGTTGCAATTACATTTGATATCAGATAGTCAATCAATGCTGAATCGGGCAAGTCCGGAATTCAACCATTCAATTTCCGCTGTCCTCAGATTCTGAATACCATCAGATTTTCAATTAGGTAGGGGAAAAAAATGCTTAAAATACCGTTTCAGTTTGTGTCCAAACATTCATATTCCGGAGGAAGATAAGAGGAGAAGAATGTAAATAATTTAAAGTTATGTAAGAATGCTCCATTTAAATCTTTTAGGTTGAAGGAAATCCTTGTTGCTGCGTCTTGAGTTTTTGAGTTTTAAAGTTTTACAAGTTTTGATGAGGATGCCTCCTCCGTAGTTCCTGCCTGAGCTTCGTCGTAATTCGGGATGCTGGATGTCGTCTTAGAAGGCTGAAACAGGAAATTAGGTCTGGAAAACAGAAATATTCCCGAAAATGTTTACGAGCTTTCCTAAAGCTTTTCCTATCTTTAAGACCTGACAATGATCTGCATTGTTGTACACATTTAGTACATAGCTCCTTGTTGTCAGAATTATGGTAACAGCCTAGAAGTCGTGTATACATATTAGATGAACATCATATCAATATCATCATGGGAGACGTGTGAGTATTAAATGGCGAAAATGGTCCTTGAGGAGCCATTAGTATGATGAATTTATTCCATACATCTCTCGTACTTTTTCTTGTACCGGAAATTGATCCTCAAGTTTCAGTTACATTTGCTACATACATCTTACAGCTGCTACTCATACTCCTCTTTATATTATTATGTATGTATTCTCTCTGTCTCTTTTTCTGCATAAGAAAATACCACAAAGATGAAGTAGTTTCCTTTTTCCAGGACTTTTCCTTATAAATTAACTACCCATGGTGTATTTGGTAGTTTCGTACGAATCTACGAATGGAAACTTTGTGGTTGAGAAGAAAAAAAATCTTTTAGATACTTTCCTATGTATATGTATGGCACTACTACTGCCACCACCGAAGTCCCTTTGGGGTTTTTTTAAACTTTTTTTTCCTACGGTTCTCTATTATGAAGCTTTACAAAATGGCTCGGTATAAAAGCTTTAGAGTAAACTTATGCAAATGAGTGCAAGTGCAATGTTAGCGAAAGTGAAATAAATGAAAGGATCCTTGTCTTTTTGCATTTTCTTGCACGAAAAGTGCTAATGTTGGATTTTGAATCAGTTGGTGGATGTATGAATTGACTGCAAAAAATAAGCCCTACATTGCATTGTGGAGTTACTAATAGATACATGTAAGCTTATGGAGGGCTTATAGACAAATTAGTGTGTATAGCTGAATTTTCTATTTAAATGTCGACATTGTTAGCATAAGGGGCAAACTGTCTTTTAAAGGCTGTTTGCATGCTTAATTTACTATCGTTTTAGCTGAGGATTTATCCTTGCTTTTCCTTGATTTGGTTTTGCATACGCTTCATTGCAAATTCGCAAATTGGAATTCCCTTTTAATTGCGGTTTTTTGTGTGTTTGGCTTTGCTATGCAGTCTGACAATAGATTAATTTTCGATATTACAAATATTCTATACCTAAAACGTACTTGTAGGAAATTCTGACGATTTTAGTGATGAACCATGAACTTTTTAATGAGCGGCTTGGCTAAGATGATTTCGGCTTGAAACTTTAAACACTTTGTTAACAGGAAGAAGCCTCCTCAGGCCTCCTGATTATAAACTTTATCGGATGATCTATTGAATCTGTGAGAGATCGCATAGAATTGACAAATTTAGGCTAGGAAAAAGCATCAATGTGAATGGAAGGGTTATAAAAAGAATGACCGACTTTGGTCAAGTTTATGCAAATCTTTATTAAAGAATCATTTCTTTCTTCTGTGTCTACTTGTTGTCTCTCTGCCAAAAGTATTCCGTTTCGGGGATTTCCTACGAACAATTTAGAAACCATAGCTCCTAATAAATGGCAGAATGACGCCTATGCCTGTTGCCAACTTTGAAAATTACAGTTTACTATTTTTCACTCTCGTCCCAATCCTACTACTAAGCACCCTATACATACTAGTAGGCTAGGACACAAGGCTAGGATTCTAAAATAACAAACCTGGAAGATAAAAGGGAGGATTCGGGTCAAAAGGGTTTTAGATGAATGAATCGGCAGATACTTCTAAGCCGAAACTAATCCTCATTCCCAAGCTCAAGAATCACAGCAAGTCTTTCCTCTCTTTAAGAGTTGAACAGTTGAATGTTGAAGTCTTGAAGTGTGCCGAAAAAAAAGTAGAAAAACTTGATGAAGAAAATCTAATATCCGTGAAATGATTAAATCCACCGAAAAAAAAGTTTTGAGTATGTCAACCAACTTTCATTTCATGGGACTTTCTGGGTAATAATAGGGAACTCTGTGACTATAATTCTTTTTCACCGAAAACTAATCATGATGTAAAACAGTGGGCAGACACCACCGGATCCCTTCTACAATTTTTCCCTTCCGAGGACAATGGATAGATTGAATATTATATTTATCCAAGACTGACTCTTCTGCGTCCTAAAGTCCTAACAATCTACTTTCCTCCATTACATTTCATGCATATGCATTCTTTCCCTTGGGCTGAGCATGGATATCAATGTTCAATTAAGTTAAACTGTTAAGCAAAGCAAGTATGACGATAGCGTTTGTGGGACGAATGAGATTGTTTTTTTAATGTAATTCCGGGTTGATTGATAAGCGGTTGTGTATGGATGTTCCCTAGTTCAAGACTTCTATCGACCAAACGAAAAGAAACGGTTCGGTTATGTATCTAGCAATAGGTATTCTACATAGGTTTAAGTATGTAAACTCCGATGTGCCCAAACTTTCCCGGACATTTCACATTTTGTCACTTTTAGCCCTTCGCTTTTCATACCTTGAGTTGACTAGAAAATTGTGGGTGAAAAATGAGCCCACGGAAGATAGCTCGGGTAATGATATATGATGGAAGGGATCAACTATCACCTTTAGAAAATGAAACAACTTTTTACAATCCATTTGCACCGGTTTTTTTGGAAAGCCAAGTTGTCTTCTTTCACAGCAAAAGGTGTTCCTCCTCTTTTATCAACTTTGCAACTGCACGCACAAAATCCAGGCTTTGTCAGATTGCTCATAACATGATTTATACGCGGTTATCCATCATTTCCGAACACACAAGGATGGAAGATGGTTATTTGCTGCAAAAGGGAAGATGGGCATGACATGGTGGCATTGATGAGGTTCGTTTTTAAATAACCGAAAATTGAGCACTGGCTTTTTTGTTTTCTTATACAAATGGATTTTGTTTTTTAGCATATTCAATCAACTCGCTTCAGATTTCAGGTGGATTGTAATTTTAGCTGACAACATAAACTATTCAATCTGAGTACAGCAAGGACATCAGTAATTTTTATAGAAGCCGTACTTTCTTTTCCAAAAGCCGATTCAGCAACTTTTATTTACTGAGAGCATGAAATGGATCTTACTTATGTTAAATAAGTTTTTGATTCCTTGTCGAAATTTAAATCTGCTTTCACGCAAGCATATCATTCATGATTGGAATGGCTTCTCAGAGTATGAAAAGGACTTGACAATCCCCAAAACGTTAATCATACTATTAAACCAAATATAAACAGGCAAAATGTTTCGCTAAATAAAAATATGACAAGCCGATAGGATACGAAACGTAGGCTGTACTCATTTGGGCAAAAATTAGCCTCAACCTTCTGATGTATTTGTGGAGAGTGGAGATTGTATGCATCTTGACATGACATGACATTACTGAAGAGGAAGATTGTAAATTCAATGAAAGAACGCCGTAGTGGAATGAGTTTGGCTGAAGCACAACGATCAAGGAAACTCAATGTGCCACCTAGGAAAGGATTGACGTGGTTTTGTCAAAGTTGAGTTTGAGTTCATCAACAATCCTTCTCTTCAAAATAGTCCGATCAGAAGAGAGGGCGATAAGGGTTCATTGGGACTAATTCTGTCGTTTGATTCTGTCTGGAAGTTTATGGAATTTGCATCTGGAATGGCATCAAATTAAAAAGGTGCATAAAATGATCTGTCTTTTGGAATCATGTTATATTCACCATTGATTCATCATTTTGTTCGTTCATCTCTTTACAGATGGTAGACTACACAACTAAACGAACCCGTAAATTCCCTCCTAAACTATACAAAGTATAATGAATATAGCTTGTAATAAAAGCCATTAACTAACAAGCTCCTGCAAGAGGTCTGGAATCTGGATAAAAAAATGCATTACCATATTCCCATCTTGTTTAAAAATTAAATATTTGTCTTGAAATTAAAGATTTGTCCATTTTTATTTTACTTAGTTATTGCGTAAATAACTGAAAGTGAAAAATAAAAGGTGAGCTTACATCTTTAACTAATCCTGAAACTAATTTAAATCTTTAAATTAGTTTCAGGATAATTTGGGTCTGTTTGTGTGTGTAAAATGAAATTAAGAAATGAAAAAGCTAACTATTATGGCACTATATTTTCTCGAGGTTGCATGGACTTATGAAAATGCTTTTAGCAAAACTTCTTAAGTACCCTAAGTCTAAGATTACAGATTATATGTCCGCTGCTCGTGCAATGTTACGTAATCAACATTTGCCAACCATCATGTTACGTACCAACCCGAACGTAAATGCTATACATTTGGAATTACATATATTGCAGTGTCTAGAGGTAGAAAGCTAAGTTTCCATTTCGATCAGGCACGATCCTTCGTCGTAATCCTAATACTCCTAAAGAGTACCTACCCAAAGAGTTGGACAGTTGGAGACAGTTTTCGAAATGCAATTCTTAGTTGGCAAGAAACGAGTTTTCAGCTTTATTATTGATTATGTATGCTCTTTTTAATAACTTCAAAAAAATATATTTTAACTTTTGAATAACAATCATTGAAATATATTACTTGTATGATTTAGACATGATTATCATCCACATATATTTATGACTAACATTATACGAAAAGTGTAACTACACGAAAGTTTTATTTCAATATATGAAAGGAGAATAAATCACAGAACAAGAATTTCGATGATTCAGTCGTCTTTGTTGATTCCAGTACTAAGCTGTTCATAAATATTTAGTTTATCACATTAATTCTCTTAATTATTTTACTCGATCGATCGATGTTTCGAACATTTTAAATTAGTAGCCTGATGAAGGTAAGTAATGGGGATTTTGGAGATGTTACCAAAACCTATTGTCTATATTTTTGGACCTCACAGTCAGTAGAACTCATATTTTTCTAATAATAAGAATCAATATGATAATTGATAAAATTAGTTAAAATAGAACAACAATAAAACAGCAATTCCTCGCTGCACATTAAAAAATATTTGAAGGAAGAGCAAATATAACATTCCCATAAGGAATATAGAGGATAAAAATTTTTTTTTACAATTATATTGAGATATTTAAAAATTATTTTCTAAAATAAAGTTTTGATTCAATACCATGAAAATTAAAAGGAAACATCAATTAATAACGTCAACTCAACTCTCCTTGCCTTCTTCCCACGTAATAATAATTAAAGCAAGAAAAATAAATTAGTTTAAAAAACGAGCAGAATCAATACTGAGGAATGATGCACAAATCCTCTCTGCATGTTAAAAAAGTTTAATGAAGAGAACATTTACACCTCGTACTTGCCATGACATACCACGGATGCCATCCCAGCGAATCGCGTTTTCGACTAAATATAATTTGAGCCAGTGGACAGCTACACAATCTTTCCTCTTTGTAAATGTCATAAATCCAATTAATTTTACTGTGTTCCTCAGGATCTGAAGAATTAAAATCCATTACTGCCAGTGAATACAGCGTAGGTAGGAGTAACAAATTTTCCAAGATGGAACCATTAACCCCAAAACTCCCTGATGACCCAGACCCAGAAAGGAAAATGGATTTCAAACTTCCGAACCCGGATGAACTTAACTTTAAAAGCTCGTTGGTCAACATACGATAACAACGTATGCTCAAAGACTTTAAAGTGTCCGGTAAATCAGCCAAATTAAAGACAAAATGATCAGAAACGGCAGTGTTCGTTTCAATCCGACTTATGTTAAGGTGCTCAAGTCTCCTACAAGTTTTAAAGATTGACATGTCTAAAGGCTGGTGTTTCTGAAACAAGACTGACGTCAATGTCACCTTTAAGCCAATTAACGTTGCAAGGTTATTCAGAGCGATTGTTGCAAATAAATCCCACTCAAAACAGGGGAGTTTTATAGTTAGAAATTTTAAGTTCTTCTGAATTTTTAGAAGGACTTCAAACATTGCCATAAGCATCCCTGTGCAGGCACTCTCCAGAACAATGTTCGCAAGATTATTCGCATTTGGAAAAAGAGCCAAGTCGCTATCTTCTAATTCAGCCGGTTCAACCAAGTAGTCGATCTCACACCCTTTTTTCCGCCAGCCCATCAAACTAAATTCCAGATTTTCCAGTGATTTCCAGCATCTGCACACGACGGCAAGGATTGAGGTTGAAAAACGCTTAGCCCTTAAGGGTTCTATGGATTCGTATCCTACAGTTGCTTGAAGTGACTTGAGCTTTGGCTTCTGGGATTCTCTTACAATTTTGTTGAAGGAATTAACATCTTGGCAAAGTTGAGACTTCAAAGTCTTTTCTTCTTGTGTTTTGATGTTCATGTCAACAGAAATGCTGAGATTTAACAGGTTCTTGAAATTAAGAACTGGGTCTTTATACTCATGCCTCAGAATCGGGATTGATAAAGTAATCCTTAAGCTAGTGAGCTGCCCTCCAAATTCTTTGAGTAATCCGTAAAAATTTACAGGTGATATTTCGGGTCTCTGGATGTCAAGAATTTGGATGAGGTGGGGCTGTTCAAAAATCTTGGTCCTGGGACGTAACTTCAGAAAATTCATGATATGTACTCTTTTGACTCGTAGTTTTAACATTCTTGATAGGTGAGGATTTGTCTCGTCAAACTTAATGTTGCATTCATACAGGTTGTCAATATCGTCTCGAAATTGACGACACACGTACCGTAGCTTCATGGCCGTGCGTTGTGGAAGCTTGTTGATGATGACGTCTCGTACCTGTCGATTAATAAATTATCAATATTAAATAACCATTTTGTAAATAATTAGATCATGATGACTCGCAGACCGAAAACCCATAATTTAATCAATTATTGCATGATTAATTTTTTAAGCAGTAGTCTCTGATCGATTATTTAAGAAGTTTAAGGGTTTTGATATAATATTACAATGATTGCCAAGCCGGTGTAAACTTGGCTATGTGTGCTATGTCAGCTATCTCTAGTGCCTGTTGGCTTATCGATTTAATTGTTCAGAGAGAGTTTTAGTTTAAGCTGTAATTTTAGTTGCATATTATAATTCGGAATCGGTTTTAGGTTAAGTTCTTCAAAATCGATTAAGTCATTGATGCATGTTTTCTAAAAAATATTTTAGTAACTAAACCATACAACTAAACAACACTGTATATCTGTAGGGCTGTGAAATAGTAAAGTATTTTCGGTATCGGTAACCTCTAACCTTCTTTTCGCTCTCATTATATCAGTCAAAATAATTCCAAATTGTAGAAACCATTCACAACAATATTTTACAAGACACATAATATCATACAAAATGAAATGCATAATTATAGACAAACCTCCTTAGGCAGACTTAATATAGGAAAAGCAGTTGGGTCCTCCATGCTAATTTAAAATCTTCCAAGTTTATGCTTTTTTAATGAGTTTCTCTCTTTCAAAAACTTCCAATTCAATATATCTATTTAAAAACGGTTTTTAACGCAACGATGGGGTAAAACTTGATTCCTTAGGCTGTATTGACAACAGTTTTGGAGAGAAGACTTTAAAAAGTTTTTTAAAAAATAACAATTTTTTTAAGAGAAAACAAATGTTATTGTCTTCCTGCACGCCACAAATATTTTTGTAGGTTTTTAGCTTCTCCACCTCTTTCTTTCCCGAAGCCGACGAGACTGATGTCCTTCCTATGCGCAATCCTAAACTCACCCCTTTGATGTTAATTTTCACCGTTAGGAAATATCCTGGAAGCATGAGTTTTAGTTCTTATTGAGCTGGCGATTATCGCCAGCTACTCTTTTAAATTCTTAAATTCTACATTTACTATCGCCAGGTGATAGTAAATGTAGAATTTAGACCAATCTAACCCACAACATGCTTATAAATGTAGAATTTAAGAGGCCAGCAAGCAATGTGTTTTCATGGGGCATTTAAGCCAAATGCATTTCGTACAGGTTTCCGAATTTAATTAGGGATACATTAAAGGTATCCTAAGGTAACCTATTCTCAATTATCATTTAGAAGTAAACTAAGGTAAATTTTAAATATTTTTTATATTAATTTTTTACTTCAGCTGTGAAGATATTTAGAATACAGTACTACAATTAACTACAAAACCTCCAAAATAAAAAAAATGAGTATGATAGACCAATTGAACC